>WBNO01007546.1:0-28427 GCA_013400575.1 Peucedramus taeniatus | reverse complement strand
CGACGCCGCCGCCTCGCCAGCCACAAGCCGCTGACCGCTGCAGGATGGTCCCCAACACGTTCGCCCCGTTCGCCCTAGCCCTGCTGCTCGCTCTCCTCAGCCCGGTAAGTGCTGCCGCCCGCGGCGCCGCCGCGCCTGCCCCGTCCGGGCGGTCCCGGCGGCGGCTCTGACGCTCCCTCTCTCTCTCTCTCTGTCCCCCCCGGCACTTGCAGGAGGCTCAGGGCCAGGAGTGCAGCGGGCAGTGCCAGTGCGGAGCGGGGCCGGGTCCCACCTGCCCCGCCGGCGTCTCCCTGGTGCTCGACGGCTGCGGCTGCTGCCGCGTGTGCGCCAAGCAGCTGGGCGAGCTCTGCACCGAGCGCGACCCCTGCGACCACCACAAGGGGCTCTTCTGCGATTTCGGCTCCCCCGCCAACCGCAGAATCGGCGTCTGCACCGGTGAGTGGGGGCCGGGGCTGCCGCCTGCCGCGGGGACGGGAACAGGGTCTCGCCGGGCAGGAGCGAGGAAAGCGGGAGCCTCCGAGACTCCCGCCCGCCCGGCTCACGCTCTGCCTCCTGCCCCTCGCAGCTCGGGACGGCGCCCCGTGCGTGTTCAGCGGCATGGTGTACCGGAGCGGAGAGTCCTTCCAGAGCAGCTGCAAGTACCAGTGCACCTGCCTGGACGGCGCGGTGGGCTGCGTGCCCCTCTGCAGCATGGACGTCCGCCTGCCCAGCCCCGACTGCCCCTACCCGCGCCGGGTGAAGCTCCCTGGAAAGTGCTGCGAGGAGTGGGTCTGCGATGAGGCCAAAGAGCAGACTGCCGTGGGACCTGCTCTTGCCGGTGAGTGCGGGGCTCTCTGCAGATGGCAGCCAGGGGGAGGGGGCACCCTGCATGATGGAGGCTGAAGGCAATGGACTGGGTGGACACAGGGCAGAGGCTGGAAGGCTGTAGTTAAGTGGAATCACCCCACGGATTTAGTGTAGCTGCCTGAATTTCTTAGGAAAAGGAAGGAGCATTTAGAGGGCTGAGGTCAGGCAGTGGTCTCATTCTGGTTTTCTGTCTCCTGCAGCTTACAGACTGGAAGACACTTATGGTCCAGACCCAACAATGATGCGTGCCAACTGCCTGGTGCAGACCACGGAATGGAGTGCTTGCTCCAAGACCTGCGGCATGGGTATCTCTACCAGGGTCACCAATGATAATGCCTTCTGCAGACTGGAGAAACAGAGTAGACTCTGCATGGTCAGACCTTGTGAAGCAGACCTGGAGGAGAACATCAAGGTAAATGTGATTATCCTTATTTATGCTGCACTAGGTTGCTTCCATCCACTAGCAAAAGGACAGCGACCAAAAGTACAATGCTGACAGGTAGTCAGTTTCAAGTGATTTACTTTGAAATTTGAGTTTTACCCTAGTGGTGATCACTATTTACAATTAAATGTCCTTAGTTTCCTCTCGTGCTGTATTATGGTACTGTATAAGACAATCTTGCCTAATGGTAATACAAAATAAGGATTAGCATGTCTGCTCTCCACTAACCTGCAAGCTTAGTGTGCTTTGTGAAAGCCTACCTTCTAAACATCTTGTGTTCACTTCTGTCCTAACAGAAAGGCAAAAAGTGCATTCGCACCCCCAAAATCTCCAAGCCTGTCAAGTTTGAGCTGTCTGGCTGCACCAGCGTGAAGACCTACAGAGCCAAGTTCTGTGGTGTTTGCACTGACGGGCGCTGCTGCACACCCCACAGAACAGCCACCCTCCCTGTGGAGTTCAAGTGCCCTGATGGGGAGATCATGAAAAGGAAAATGATGTTCATCAAGACCTGCGCGTGCCACTACAACTGCCCTGGAGACAATGACATCTTTGAGTCTCTGTACTACAGAAAGATGTATGGAGACATGGCATAAAGCCAGAAGGAGACGCTAAGTACATTCTCAACTTGAACTGATTTGCATCTCATTTTGTAAACATGATTCAATAGCACAAGGTATTTAAATCGTTTTTTTTTTAATTTCAACAAACTGCTCCATGTGACTTAAGACAATTTTTCTACTGACCCCAAATGGTGGTTTGAAGAAGAACGTAAAACAGACGGTGGGACCACAGCAAGACGCAGCTTCAGAACATGTTGTTCCTGGGGTGGTGTGGTGGGGTTAAGGGAAACAGGCAGGAAAAGCAGAGTCAAGCAAATGTTCCCTTAATGTGGTACAACGTGCTTCATCTAGTAGTGCAATTGAGAAGAGACCATTAGCATGTTTGCTGGTGCTGGCTTAGAGACAGCAACAGCTGGAATGCAAACACCCAGCAAAGTGCTAAGTAGAAGGTGTTCTGTTAGTCAGGACAGTAATGTTTCAGATCTGACACTGATTCAGATGGCTTGGCCAACAGGAATCAGAATCATGTCAATTAGACTGGACAGCTTGTGGCAGTTAATTTACCTGTAACAAGCTACTTTTTATGAATATTGTAAATACTGTGTGTATATATATTTGTACAGTTATCTAAATTAATTTAAAGTTTTGTGCTTTTGTTTAATGCTTTGAAAGTTCAATGATAGCCTTCTTTTTTGGAACAAGATAGGTAAGATTTAAAGCTTGTTTGACAATGCATTCAAAGCATGAAATAGATACTCTAGTGGAAATTGTTCAGATAGAGCCAATTGGTAAGTTGAGGTCCAGATGAAGTTGAGGTGCCTGTAATGTTGCAAAGCATTTGTTTGGCAAAATATGTTTACTTACTACTTTATAAGACAAGTGGCTTTAAGAGAAATGGCTGTTCTGTAGCTCATCAGTCTTTCCACTTGAGCATTTGTTTCTTTCTTTGACTATGGCTCTTTTTGGACAGTTTATTTGTTGAGAAGTGTGACCAAAAGTTACATGTTTGCACCTTTTTAGTTGAAAATAAAGTATTTATATTTTTTATATAAATGGCTTGGTATTTCATTTACCTTTAGTATCCACTATTCCTTTTCATGATTCTAAAGGGGTTGCCTTTGCACTAGATGAAAATCAAGTAATGTGTGGTGGGTTCTTTCTCCAGAAGCACATACACTTAGGAATAAGCTAAAGATTTACTTATTTTGTTACTAGTGAAGCAACTATAGTTTGTTACTCTTCTGAATTTAGAATGGAGGGAAGGGCCAGGCTTGCTTTGCCAAGCCCAGAATGGCATTAGAAGGAGCAGCAGGTCTCCTCATGCATCACATGTAGTTTGAAGGGAGCCAACTGGTCACCATGGTATTCAACTGCTGCTGTAATACACCACTCAACATGCTTAATTTCATTGAGGTCTTCCACTGGTTAAGATTTGTTTTCAACTAAGGCAAGGAAAATATTTTTAATTACTAAAAGCATTGAAGTGGTTCTTGACTCTAGACTCAAATCCAGAAGTCTAAAATTTGGTACAATTCTCAGGGAATGGCTGATGAGTTGTATCATAAAAATCACAGAATGCGACAGGTTGGAGGGGGCCTCTAAAAAACTTCAGATTTAACCTTTATGCAGTGTAGGGCTAATTTAGATGTATCTTTACTTGAATTAACACCTAAGTGTGGTATGGTAGAGCGCTGAGCTCTGGTGGCAATTATACAGATTATCTTCCTGCTTGCTGACAAGGCCAAATCATTACATTTGACAGTTCTGTGTAAAGTGTCCATGGGTTCAAACTCTTGCAGAGCCAAGGATGAGAAGTATTGTAAGAGCTACATATTTTGATAATGGTCCAAACATTTTTCTTAGATAAGCAAGGACTATTGTAAGGACAGTTGTGAGTCACTTCTTTCATCCCCCTGAAGCCAAAAGAAAAGCTTCAGTCCTGTGCTGGGACCTGCATTAATAACAGACCTTTTTTGTCCCTTTATTAAGACAAGGAGATTCTTTGAATTCAAAATTAACCTTTGCACTAGAAGCATTAGTTCTTGTTTTCAGAAAAAAACATGCTCTCCAACAAGAATCCTTTTCAGGCAAACAAGTTCAATCTGGAATTTCCTGGTGCTGAAAGAGTGTTAGCTTACAAAAATGTCCATCCTTCCTGAGCACCTTCCAATCCCATTGATTTCAGCTAGCATTAGCGGCAAATCAGTGTAACACCAGCTTTGACTAATGATGAACAACAGAGCCCTAAACTAATGGGAAGTCAATGGGAGTCTTGCCAATGGCTTCACCAGGCTTTGCTCTAGGCCATAGAAACATTTTCCCTTCCTCTGAAAAATAAAAGGAATTCTCCTGGCATGAGGAAGTGGCTTTCTATGTCCCATACGAAATACTTTTGGGTAGTGTCTGGCTCTTATGCTCCCTGAGACTCTCCAGCATTTTTTCTCTATGTTTTTTTTTCAGATTATGAATATTGTGCAGTCATTCAGCTCACCCTGGAAACGCTTCAAACGCTCGTACAACACCGAGGACTGGTTCCCTGACCGCTACTGTGGCTCCACCCCCAAATAACAAGAAAACTCATTTGTAGGTCCAGAAAGGACAGGATGTACGTGGACCTCATTCACAACCATCGCTATGAAAACTCTCAGGACCAACAGAACAGAAAGAAGCACAACCTACCTAGTAGGTTGGGATTGATTCCTGTGAGAAATAGGGTGCTTATGGCACTGCTTGATGAACAGCTCTGCTCTGCAGTCTTTTATCAGTTAGTATCAGATATTATAACGAATGACATTTCCTAATACCATCACTTCCATGAGCCTCATGACCACAGGCCCATGAGATTCACTCATGGTGTGCTCCCAGCTCTCTGCAGTGTGGACTGTATCTCCAACACCTAAGCCACACAATGCTTTGGCCTCCCTTGGCACTGTTGTCCAGCTGTGCCTGGCAAACAAGGCTGGAGGGTCAGAGAGCAACAGCAGGGCTCTGGTTGAGGAGCAGCTGTCTGAAAGACACCTGCAGAGGGGTTCCCCCCAAAGCAACCCAGGACCACTACCTATTGTTTCCCAGATTATGTGATGATGAAACTGCCTTGCCTGCCATCTGACACATTATTGCACTGTTTCACAAGCCAGCAGAGCACAGAAAAGGCCTGTCAGAATATTTTGATAGTGGTTTGCTGTTGCCACTGTGAATTAAAATAAGGCAGTACGCTACACATGCAAATCTGTTAAGCAAGTTGTTGCTCTCCCCTGAGCATATCAGGGATTGTAAATCTCAGGTATGCATTATAATGAATTGCACTCCTTTTGCCAGGAACTTGTGTAGTCTTCTGACAGAAGCATAGATTTTGCCCCATTTCACAGGTGTTAGGCCTCTGAAGGTTTTATCTCTGAAGGTAAAGAAATTTAAATATTTTGTTGTAGGCTCTCCTAGAGGTATAGGTAGGCATCATACTGTTTGTAAGGCTTCCTTTCAAAGGTATCCCAGGAAAAAGGAGCCCTTGTGTGGAATTTATGGCATCTTAAATGATGGCTACAATGTGGGCCTTTCAACCGTAAAGAAGTTTCCTGATTTCATTCTTTGTGCCTAAGATGCATAGATGGAAGAATAAAAACCTGAGTTCAAAAGTCCAAAGTCACTTACATGGGAGAGAACACTGGTTCACGTTCCTTTCAAAATACCTTGTTTTGGAAGTCTGCTTTTGGTTGTTTGCATCGTCAGAAAAACCTATTGTGCAAGTTTGCTACTATACTTTTAGAATATTTTATTCATATTTGAAAGTATATTCATTCTAATTACTAGCTCCTTTAAATGGATCTACAGCTATATTAATTATACAGTTGGTAAAGAATAACTTTAAAGTCAATACTAATTTAATAAAAGATATTCCATTAAATATTAAATAGAAATTCAAGGTGGCTGGAGACCAGAGTATCAAATACTTTGAAATAGTTCTAAACCATCGTATTTCAGATTTTTGTACCATAACACTTTTGCATGGATTTGCAGCTTAGCTTTCTAACACAATACAGATGTGAACAACAGACACAGATTATAGCCCTTTCATATGAAATAGGCTCTATGCTCCAGATGGAAATTTGTCAGATTCCTCAGAGCTAAGACACATCCAAAAGACACTAGTTAAAAAAGTCTTCAAGAATGAGCCACTTTTAATGATCTGCAACCACACAGGAACAAATAAGTCTTTGAACAGTATCCAGTTGTTTGTCTCACAAAGACGGGGGCTCAGCTGAGAAAACGGACTTTTGGACACCACTAGAAATAGCATATTCTTTACTAGATCATTTGTATTTTTCTCATGTAGCATAGCTTTTACAGACCTCGCACTTGAAGAAAGCTCTCATTTCATTATATTGAGAAGGACATTAAATATAAGAAGGAACAGTAATATTCTTACCTGAAAATATAATAATTCAACCATTCTGACTTTGAATTCTACCACCAAAAACCCAAGTTCTTTAAAAACAGTGCTTAAATGTGGCTTTAATTGATGTTATATTATGCCTACATATGGAAGTAGTTAGCAAGGAGAAGTTGGGATGAAATACAACTGTAAGGCTTTGCCCAAAACCCAAGAAGAATCTGAGAGAGGAAGTAATTCAGTTAACTTATTTTTCCTCTCATTTTCCACTTTTTTTCCTCCCTGCAGTTCCTTTGATTCATGTCCATAAATGGACATACCAAAAGCCACTACATTCTCACAGTGTTTTTCAGCCTGCCTGGAACCAGGAAATACCAGGAATTTCTTCAAGGAACCTGTTCCCAAACTGTACTAAAGCCTTCAACACATTTAGTGTTTGAACAGAGTTTAAAGGCATGACTAAGGTCCCATCTCCACTGCACAATTCAACGTTGCTGCTGCATCAGAGTACAACTGTTTGCAGTCCTTAGTGCTACCCCTGGCTTTTTCAGCTCTTCTCAGTGCTAGTCCAAGCCCACATTCCCAGAGTAGTGAATATGGACCCATTCAGAAGCATCCCACTCTGAAACATCTGGCTGCATATTGTGGCAGCATTCCTCAGCTTCTGTCTGTTATTGGGGCAGTGCCAATATGCATTTGCTTAATGGTAAGTAAATTCAACCCTGGTAGGAGTATAATGGTGTTTATGTTGTGAGGAACAAAGCATTTTACAGCCTCCTGAGCAGGACCAAAAGGCTGCTAACACGGTACTGCAGTGCTAATACAATCCAGTGGTGTCTCCATTCATTACTCAGCCCCATTAGCTGAGCCACTGAAAGAAATGCGCAATCCAAATAAATGTTTGTTGGTTTAAATTAGACCTATTAAAAGCAGGTATTTAGCAGCTTTCAGCAGCTGCGAAATATGTTTTCCTGCTCCTGAGCTGAATGCTAAGAACCAGCTTTTCAGCCAGTTTTCAGGACTCTGGTCAGCCTAGCTAACTGACATAACTGCAGTCAGACTGGTTTGGACCACCTGTGACCCAAAATCCTAAGGCTGTATAATTTTAGGGGAACTGCATGGAACTGTGTGCCTTGGAGGGCTCCTGGGAGGACACAGGCTGGCTCCTGTGGGCAATAAGCACTTCCAGGAGCACAAACTGCACAAAATAGTGTTCTGCAAACAGCTAAAATTGCAACCTAGTACAACCTTCTTGGGGAAGTGATAAACCAGTGTATCTGGTAAATGAAAGACAAGGATTCAAAATACATCTGAAATATTATTCAAACTTTAGACAATGTAACACATGGGAAGGTACTAGATATAATCTTAATACACTGTGATGTGGTGTTAAGTATGTTTTTTTTTAAATTAACAGAGCAATGGAAATAAGTCAGAAGTCATATTTGGCCTTTTCCATTTATACATGCTGTTCTAATTCTAAGCTTGTTGTGAGGTTAAAAAGTCCAAGATCACTAAGTTAATCAAGATTCTGAAATCTAATATGTTGGGAATTAATGAAGAAAGCCAGCTCATCTTATCTTGGGAACTGTCAGGAGTCTCTCTCAGTGGGTTTCCCCATCAACCTCTTAGCTGTAGTTACCCACCTGGGGGAATCTGCTCAACTGAGGTTTTTCTTCACCTGTGGCACAAAGGATTTTCATATGATGACATAGAAATGAAATATTTATTTCCTTCCATTGATTCTTCCAGCCACAGCTCCATAGTCACTAAGAAGTCACCTTGGAAAGAACATATATAAGAATATGCCCCAGCCAGTGATCTTGGATGGATCCCAGCGTGGCTATGCTGAGAAGTCACCTGGGATCAGTATTTCAAGGGAAAGCAACATTTGGTTTTTCTTGCTGTGCTAAAGGATAAAGCATTGCTGCTTATCCTTATGATCCACAGGAGTACTAAAGAGCACTCTAGAAAGTGCCATTTTATTTTACAGTCATTTGATTACAGACACTAGGAAATGCTGTTAGAGTAGAATTGGCAATGCTATCCCACTTCACAAGAGGGTGCCTGACTTAGAGCTAGTCAACATGGAAAACATCTCGAGTAAGGATATTCTGTGAGGCTTAACCTTACACACACACAAGCACTTAGACATGCAGACATTGTAGCTGCCTGTATCCTCTAGCCATTCTCATGAAGATGCAGTTATAATAGAAATGTGTCGCCTTATGCAGTATTCTACTCTACAGGTGTGAGTATGCTCATGTTACCCTTTGGATAACTGTATGCAATGGGGATTTTTAGTTCTGGCTTTTCTGACTTCTGCAAGAATATAACGAGCATGGCAAATCTTGGAAGTACAGCCAGCCTTAAGAATGCAAGGATTATCTGGGTAAAAACTTGGGTTTTGTATGAAGAAATAGTGGACTTTCTACATGCAGAAATGAAGCAAGACTCTTCTGTCCTTACAAGTGCTTTAATTTTGTACAGTTGAAAAGCAAATTAGAGACTATTTATGTAATGCTTTCTTTGGCTTCTGCCTGGCATTCTCCACAGACCTTATCATAAAACAAGTTATCAGAAACATTTTGTATATTTGTTAACAACCCCACACAGACAAATACAATGGCCCTCTCAACACAAATCAGAGACAAACAAGCAAAAGGCTGATAAAATCTCTTTGTGCTGTACAGTTACTTCTGATTGTGAGAAGCAGCAGGATCTTATTCCAAATAGTTTACAGTTATGCCTAAAATCTCTCTAGGATTATTTATTAGACTTCATTAAACCAGTCTTCAACTATTTTTTTGCTCTGTACATCCACACCAGGACAAGTTGTGGGCTATTAGGATTGCACAAAAACATCCTGTCCTTTAGACAAAAAATAAAGAAACACTAGCACCTGTATTTTGTCTGTCTGCTTTTCCAAAACATGGAGGGGGCAAAAGTTGGTCTGTCATTTTATTTCATTAATTCTTTTAGATAAAAGCAGCTTCATTGATGCATTTGTAGCATATGATTTCTGGCAGATGATGCTGTTTATAGATAACGTAGGAAATACAGCAATGTATTCCATATTTGTCCTAGCTAGCACTTAATACCCCACGTGAGCCTGCCTCAGACCACCAACTCCTGAAACACCAAATGACTGCAAACTCCGTGTCAGGGCGGCACAGAGCTCTGCCAGGGACCGCGGGGGCGAGACCGGGCTCTTTCTCTGCATCACACTGACACCGCGTGGCAGCTCCGCCGCCGCCCTTTGCTCCGGGTGCGAACCTCGCCTCCCTGAGAACGAAGCTAAACGAGCCTGTGCTCTTGTTGGTGGAAGGTATTTGATTACTCGCTTGAAACAATTGGTGCTATTTTGTTACGAGGGATGATGTGACATCATGTAAACGCAGGCTTGTTTGAAATACAGGAAATAGTTCTTATTTTCTCAGAATGAATTAAAGTAACAGCTACACAGTTCTGCCTGAGCACCATGCTTTGCTTAGATATCATTGCAGCATTGTTATCTATATTGAAGATACAGAAAACTAAACCCTCAAAGTGCGTGGCACCCACCCTGGTGCAACAAATCAGTATAATATGTCACAATACATCACAATAGGTTTTCACCAGCAAGTACCTGGAAAAATACATATAAAGAGGGGTCTATTTTTTAAAGATGGTATTAAAGGAGAGTATTTTTTAATTGTCTTGCTTTTTATATTGCATGCTTCTTAAAAACTAATCAACACTCCAAGGTTCAACTTTTAGGACGAGCAGAACTTGCTTCTCCTCCTTAGGCGGATACAGGTTCATGTGTAGGCTTTGGGGATCTGTCAGAGATCCATAAAATTATCTTATGTAATTACATCTCCTTTTTTCCAGATGAATAATTATGTTACAATAAGCTTTTGAGTTAAATTGTTTAAAGGGACAAATTCCCTCCTGACTTCTTCAACATGCATAGACAATGAGTCACATTCATTTTGTGTAGATTTGGTCTGCTCAACAGGTCTTTGACTCTGATGCTCTGGATCTAATCCAAACCTACTGTAAAAAAACTCTGATCCAGCTCTCTACTTGAGACCCATTAATATGAAATGGATTTGGAAGTACAAATGGGCCAGAGGGCTGCTGTGCCGTTTCCTCTGGATTGTGTCTGCTGCAGCTGTCAACTGTCCAACAAAATTGTGGAGCAGGGTCTGGTACACAGACTGCTACACTGCAGAGACTCATAAAAGTGGTAAGAAATGCTGCGTTTGTTTGTCCCGTAATCTTCCTTAGGAAGTTAACACATTTTCTACAACTCATTTTAGTAACAACTTTATTAAATAGTAGCAATGATGGACTGGCCCTTCTTAGTCACTCAGAACCAGAGATTCACCTGAGATTTGCTTTCCTTACTCTGTTCCTTAACAGCACTCTACACCTCATCTGCATGAGCAAAGAACTGAGGCTCTTAAGAGACACATTTCCTCAGATCATCCTCCCCAGGTGAACAACTTTTAACAAGGGGTCTTCTTCAGACCTTTGTCAATGCTTTTTTCAACTAACCTGTCTGGAAATGCTCATGAATCTCAGGCCCAGCACAGGATGCAGAAGCATTGAGGTATCAGTACCACTCAGTCAGACAGATATGAGAAAAATCTCTTCAGTCTCCTAGTGCCACCCCCCTCCTTGGAAAGAAGGCAGTCTTGTGGATAGCCCAGCTTTGTGCTCTCCATCAGCCTGCTCCTAACTGATCCATTTCTTCAGATTCTAAATCCCTACCAAGAGTTACAACCCATAACTACCTGTGCACAAGTACTGCTCTCATGTTCCTGGTTTGAGAACCCAGGTTGGGGAAACATTTGCTTACACAGTTTGCTTTACACAGTTGTCCTTCTGCTTCTTTTTTTTTTTTTTTATGTAAAAGGTAGTGTCCCAGCCAAAGAGGTCTAAGAACATATTCACACTAACTTCTCCTCTGAGCACTATATTCCCCATATATGTATTTTGCATTGTGATTCAGTCTTAACACTGATGTTCTAGTTGTTTGCAGGATGGTTTTGAATTTTTTTATCGTACACACATTCCAACAAAATCATTATCTACATGAAGTGTCACCTCTTATACCATCAAAATATGCTATCTATTATGTATCTGAAAAAAACCCATCTTCCAAGGAGAAGGCTAAAAATCAATGCATGTCTTATTTCTAAGGTGAGACCTTAGGAAAGTGTTTGCCATCAACCAACTCAAAATTTCTCTTATTAACAGTGGAAATTATTAACAGTGTTAATTCCATTAACAGTGGAAAACATCTTTGTCAGATGTTTATCCAAGTCCTTTGGGACAAAACAGCCTTTTGGTTATTGCTTTTTCTCTTTAAAGAAGCTGTGGGCTTGATCCTGTTGATAGACCTATTCCCTCCAACACCCAAAGCACTGCCCTTTTTTGATGCCCTTTCAGTAATGGAGCACTTGCACTCTTGCTGAAATAACTACAGCTACAGAGTTTAGTTAATTTTTGTGGACTCTGATACTAAATTCCACATGGCTTTTTCTTGCTTGTAAGGGTTTTTCTTGTAATACTTCAGTTTCACCATCATGTTTTTCATAACAAAATTATTCATCTTTCTGAAGCTTTATTTTGGTATGAATTATCCTTTGGCAAATTATCATTGCAAAGGAGTTGTTGTGGATGTTGTGGGAAACTCCATACTTTCTGTATTTAAGGAAGCTGCATGTCAAGGAGCTTCATAAAACCTAGAGCTGAATCCAAGAAGACATCAATATGTTCTGAGCTTGCAGCATATGGGGACTGGGAGTCTGAGGTTGTGCTTTAGTCTTCTTGGGTTTTTTGTTGGGTTTGTTGTTGTTGTTGTTGTTTGGGCTTTTTTTTTAGTTGGTTGGGGGCTTTTGAAAGCTGTGGACAACCTGGTTTATAATACCAATCTCCAAGACAAAATCCACTTCTGCAGGACCTCACAAGAACAATTGAGATTTAGTAATTAAATGGTTGATACAGAGTCACAATGTACTTCTGCTCTGTTGAAGCCATCAGAGGGAGATGGCAACACACAATTTAAGTGATTTTAGCTCACCTGTACAAGAAAGTTCCACTGGCATGTTCCATAAACAGGATATACAGTAACTTATATGAAATTAAAAACTTCTTTGGTGATAGGAAATGATAGCATAACCTTCTTCTGCAGAATTTTGATTCTTTGCACCTCAGTAATTCAAGTTTCCCCAGGCTCCCTTCTCTAAAAATTCTACTGGTTGTGTTAGCTAATTACAAGAATTGAAAGTACCTCATAAGGAGCCTAGGAAAGCCCATTCTTTTCAGGTGGTTTGCCTGAATTTCTACAGTCCTGGGGCCATGTTTCCTTAGAAAATTACACTGAGTGTAGCAGATCATTTCCCTGTTATTCCAGACCAGGCCAGAAGAGGGCCAGATATCACCAGCAAATGCATCGGTGTTCACTATTCATCCAAAGTATAACGTATCTATACGTCCATAAACAATTTATGTTGAACACCACAATCAAGTGTACATCGTCTCCTTCTCCATGAAGAGGGACTAAATACAGCTTTAGACCTAGTTACAGGAGTGTACAAAGAGCATAATTAATTTTTTATAGTAGACTGTGCCATCTTGTGCAGCCAGCAGAAGACTTAGAAGCCAAGCCACAAGACTTAAAAATCAATTCATTGCCCTCAAGCAGCGTGATTTCTGCCACAGAGAAGTTCAAAGCTCTGGCACAGATGCAGGATGGCAAAGGTAAGGCCTCCAGCAGAGACTATTGAAGAGACATAAAGAAATTCTCTCTGTCAAGCTTCAGACCAAGGCTGGTGCTAAAGCATAGCTTTGCCAGAGTGCCACAAATGCAGATACTCATAACAACTAGATGGGAAGTTAACAAACGTGACACACATCTGCAAGAAGGGCTGGATGGAGATCTGGGGAACAACATGCCTGACCTTGCTTCCAGGGAAGGTCATGGAGCAGATCATCTTGAATGCAATCACATGACATGTACAAGACAACCAAGGGATCATCCCAATCAGCATGGGCTTAAAAAAGGCAGATCCTGCTTCACCAGTCACCTTTTATGAAAGGCTGTGGGTGTTGTTTACCTAGACTTTAGTAAAGCCTTTGACACTATTTCCCACAGCACTCTCCCAGAAAACCTGTCTGCTCATGGCTTGGGTGGGTGGGTGCACAGTTTGTTGGGTAAAAAAGCATGTGGATAGCTGAGTCCAGAGAGTAGTGGTGAATGGATTTCCAGCTGGTGGCTGGTCATGAATGGTGAGCCAAGACTCAGCACTGGACCATTCTGTTTGATATCATCACTGATAACTTGCATGAGGGGATCAAGTGCACCCTCGACTGAGGGAGATGGCAACACACAATTTAAGTGATTTTAGCTCACCTGTACAAGAAAGTTCCACTGGCATAAGTTCCATAAACCATAGTTCCATATGGCATATATGTTCCATGAACAGGATATACAGTAACTTATATGAAATTAAAAACTTCTTTGGTGATAGGAAATGATAGCATAACCTTCTTCTGCAGAATTTTGATTCTTTGCACCTCAGTAATTCAAGTTTCCCCAGGCTCCCTTCTCTAAAAATTCTACTGGTTGTGTTAGCTAATTGCAAGAATTGAAAGTACCTCATAAGGAGCCTAGGAAAGCCCATTCTTTCAGTTCACAGATGACACCAAGTTAGGTGGGAATGTTGATCTGCTGTAGCAGCAGGAAGGCTCTGCAGAGGGATCTGAACAGGCTGGACTGATGGGCCAAGGCCAATAATAATAAAGTGAAGTGCTGGATCTGGCACCTGGTTCACAACAACCCCATGTAACCCTTCAGGTTTAGGGCAGGCCTGGGAAGATGCCTGATGTAAAGGACCTGGGGGCGCTGGTCAGGAGCAGCTGAATGTGAGCCAGCTGTGCCAGGTGGCCAAGAAGGCCGATGGCATCCTGGCTGGGATCAGCAATAGTGTGGCCAGAAGGACCAGGGCAGGGATCATCTCCCCTGTGCTCAGAACTGGTAAGGCCGTGACTTGAATCCTCTGTTCAGTTCTGGGCCACTCACTATAAGAAAGACACTGAGATGCAAGAGTGAGTTTAGAGAACGACGATGAAGCTGCTAAAGGGTCTGGAACATAAATCCTATGAGGAGTGGCTGAGTGAGCTGGGGTTGTTTAACCTGGAGAAAAGGAGGCTCGGGGGGACCTTATCACTCTCTACAACTGCCTGAAAGGAGGGTGTAGTCAGGTGGGGGTCAGCCTTTCCCCCCAGGTAACAAGTGAAAGGATGAGAGGAAAACAGCATGAAGTTGCACCAGAGGAGTTTTACTTTGGATATTAGAAAAATTTCCTCACCAAAAGGTTTGTGAAGCACCAGAATAGGCTGCCCAGAGAACTGGTTACTGTCCTTGGAAGAATTCAGGAGATGTGTGGATGTGGCACTTAGTGACATGGTTTCATGGTGGACTTGGCAGGGCTGGGTTAATGGCTGGGCTTGATGATCTTATCCAACCAGAATGATTCTGATTCTGTGACTGTCAACCTTGCCTATGTGCCTTATGGATATGACCAAAAGGCAATTCTGCTGTCTTCTGATCACGAGATCAGTCTGGAGTTTTGGGGTGACTCAAAACTCTTTCATCGTATTGTATTTGTTTTATTTCAGTAAATTAAAAATAGAGAGAACTAAACATGCAATAAATGGCAACATAAATTTGACACATGTTGTGGCTGAGGAGGAATACAATAATTTGCAATGGTATCCTCTAAAATCTGTTTCCAGGCTTCCATAATTATTCCAAGTTTGTCTATGGTCTCCATAGCAGCCTTTCCTGAGGCTCAAGACTGGTGTGGTGATTCACAGTGGTTCAGCAAAGAACTCAACTCCTTTCCAGGGAGTCTGAGTCACAGGATGCCAAACCTGGACTGGTTTCCTGTATTATAGAGGTTCCTGAGCTATGGTAGATGTACCACTCATGGTACACAAGCCACCTCAGCATGGTGCTCCAACACCTCCCAGACACTGCCGCAAGGTATGCGAGGGCAAGTAGGAGATGTTGCTGCTGCTGGCAAACAAACACAAATATTTGGAAACTTGTGCTTTAATAAGTTGCTGGACTCTTATTGACTCTGCCCCTGAACTCCTCAGAAGAGCAAAAACAGTTTACCACAGCCCAGCAGTAAAAGTGCTGAATATAGAGCTCACCATGAGCCCTGGGCTGGTTTCCCAAGCTCATTAGTGGTGCTGCTGTGGGCACAGAGTGTTACAGCAGCTGCCCTGCAGCACTGGAAGTTCCTCATGGTGCTCTTATTCCTGAGTGTCCACTCTGGAGTGGTACATTGGGCAACTCCTTCTGGCACAGGTACCTCCTCAGCAACAAGCTTGAGCTTTGCAGCAGACTTTGAAAGAAGGGAGGTCCGAAATAAGATCTTTGCCTCTTAGATTAGCATCCTAACCACAGAGTCACAGATTGAGGCTTCCTTTTATATTTCTTTCTGACTTCTGGTCCCCATGAATCTCATTTTCCTGGAAAAGTGGGTGCCCTCCCATACAGCAGATGGGTAGCTCCTCCCAGCTTGCTGAGTATGGTTTATAACCTTGTATTTAAAGGGATAATTTTGTACCTTGAATCCTCTCAGACTAAGGAAAGGCAGGAGCCCAGGCCACCCACTCGCCGGATGACGCAGGGCAGCCTCTGGCAGGTGCTTTTAGCAGACAGCTGTTGTGCACTAGGCTGGACACAGTGGTTTAGTGTATTTGGGATGTGTCGAGAAGAGATTTACAAGAACAATCCTGTCTGAAACACAGTTAGATATTTCTTTATTTTCTTTAAACATCCTAAGGTAAATAAGAGCAAGAAACTCCAACATATTAGTCAAGCAAATTACCTCTCAGTTACTGACAGTAGCAACCAATGATACAAGTCTGTACCACCTAAAGACCTCTCAAGGCACAATTCTACTTGTCTTGTGACACGTTTCACTTCTAGGCACATCCAGACCAATGAGCTGAAGTCTGCTCTTCCTCTGCCTTTTTCACTTGAAGGAAGGCCACACTACACAGCAAAGAAGCAGTTATTTTGAGTAATACTGACACCCATGTCCCATGTCACCTTTCAGCTTTACTTTTTGAAAATGCTTAGTGGAACTCTGTTGTGGTTTAGGAATGGTATTCCCCAATTTAGTGGTCCCACTGAAACACTCCAAACCACATGCCACTCGCTCATTCCCCCATTCCTTCCACTCTCCCCTCATCCCTGCAGCAGGATGGAGAGGAGAATTAGAGGCACAAAAGGTACAGATTGCAGGTTGAGATAAGAACAATTTGCTAGAAACAACGAGATAAGAAAACAAACAGTAACAACAATATTAGTAACAGACTGCAGAAGACAGGTGGGTGATTCACAGGTGAGTGCTCCCCACCACCAGCCAGCAGGAGGGAACCCAACCTCCCTCCCATCCCCTGTGTGTGGAGGTGCCATGGAATAACCTCATGGTCCTGGCCATGCCTCTCTTGGCTACTGCAAAAATTAACCCTGTCCTGGATGGAACCAGGACAAGCTCTGATACCATACACCAGCTGAAACAGAAAACATTTTACATCCAGGTGGATGAAGCTGTCGAGTTTTTCTGAATGGAGTTCACTGGTGACTGTAGGATGTTCCTTGGGTCCCATCAGGCTTTAAAAAGACAACCTAGTGTCTCATCCTGGGGTATCACCAGCCACAGGACATCAGGACTAGCACCAGCATTTATTCATATGCTCTGACACCACCATTACAAATGTCTCTAAAAATCAAAGAAGAAATTAAATCAGCAGAAATATTAAATGAGAATAACTCTCTTCACTGTCAATTCGACTTGTCAATTTCTGACAAAGACATATCCCAAACCCCACTTAGCTCCTTCCCTGTCTTGATGACCATAATAGCTTTCACAACTGCTCTCCATTCCAAAATCAAAGGTCAAACCAGAAGTCACATGGTTGAAGACATGCTGGTTCCATTTTTATCCAGGAGCTAGGCTGGCCTTGCCTCTTAATGGAAACTGGCATCACCTTAAGATGTCAACATATCTATTTGTATTCAGGAGATAGTACCAGTTGTAAAAAAAAAAAAACAACAACAAAAACATCTTGATACCTTGATCATCCTTCTCCCTACTTTCCTCTCCTAATAATAAATGTAACTAACATTACAGTTGGAGAAATTATCTTCAATTAATGGAGCAAAGACTAAAGCAACTCCCATCCCCTCCCCCTGAAAAAAGTGAAATTGTGCTCTATAACTGCACCAATTGGTAGCATTTGGTACAGAAAGGGTCACAAACAGCATAGTACTTCTGATGGGTTTATTGGTCACAGGCAACATTACAAAGCAGTTACACTGAATAATGCTGTCACAGTCCTATTGTAATGTGAGGTTGCTACAACACATTTAGATTTCACACAGTGAAACTACTTGAGAAAAAAAAATCATGCTTGTAACATAAGATCAAGAAAATACACTTGGTTAAAAGAAAAAATGGTCCCAGAACTTCAGCCCACTCAAACTGAAGTTAATGGAAAAGCTTCCTCTGACTTCAGCAGGCTCTGAATCCAGCCTTCAACATGTCCTGGCCAAGCTATAAGGTCAAATGCCTCTTTGCTCAGTTACAGGCTCTTCATTCTTCTGACATACTTGTGCGTGATGTATTTTCTCCTTTGTAAATGAGAAGACCATAAATGTGAAATTGGCTATGCTGAATTTTATACATAACAGAGCCAATTTTGGGTCATCAGCTTTAGAGAGTGGGAGAATTACAAAGGTGATAATATGTGTACTGGAAAAGGAGGGAGTTCCTACACTCCTGAGTGCCTGTAGCAGCTGTTTGTGTAGCCTGAAAGCTTCCAAGAAAGGTCATTACATGCTTCTTCAGAATTTGCATCTCTGACAGCATCTGCATTCAAAAATGGGATTTCAAAACCACAGCTGACAAAAACATGTACCAAACAGGGAAACACATCTTTACTTCAATAAAATAAAATTTTTTCATCAAATCTAAGTTTAGCTTGGAGTAAGATAATTATTTCTGGGAGCTCAGACATATTCCTGACATAATTTCTTCTCAGTTACAGGTGACTTGATGCATCCTACACCCACCCGTTCAGAGGACGCATGTACAACACACAAAGTGTGCATCTAATTCTCCATCGGTGTTGGAGCCATCAGAGGGCAGCAGCATGCCAAGGCTTCCCAGCCCACAGAACCCCTGTAGCCAGGCATCTCTTCCATGTGGGGGAAGGTTTAGTTACCAGTCCTACTGACCCCAGTATAGCTTCTTGCACCATAACGCTGCATTGTTTTATGACACCGAAAGCTCAGAGTGCAATTCACACTTCAAGGAAAACTGGAGTGAGAAGAGTGTTGTTGTTTAGATTTCAAAGGTCACCAAGAATGTAGTTCTTTCCCAGAACTGTGTTTGCTAATTAAAATGCTAATTAAAAATGCAGACGCATTTTTAAAGTAAAATACTGATCATAAACCATGCTTTATAAAATTCTCCCTCTCCAGTGGATATCAAAGATAACATTTGTGTTCGTGTCTCAGAGTATGATGACCAAATGATGTTAGCATAATAACAGACATGGTTCCACCACATCCCAGTGGGAATGACAGGTGCTGCCATCCTGTGTCACAAGCATCGTCCATCAGGAGTCCCTGAGATACAAATATGGCACCCACTCTCCTCTCTACTGGCAATTTGGTCAAGAGTTCTCAATAAAAGTTCCAGCTTATTTTTTAAAAAAAGGTTTCATTAATTAAAAAAAGTCTATTTACAAATCAGTTGTGACATGAATAACAACATTCCATAGGAAAAATCAGACTGTCTCAAAAGTCGGTAAATATGTTTTTAACTGTAAAATATCAGATATTGGCTGTTTTCTGTCTTGATAGAAGCTGAGTCCAGTAAGTAATTCTATATCTCTGATCCGAGCTGTATGAAACTTCATTCTCTCTTCAACCCACATGGACTCAGACTTGCCATCCTATTGAGACAGAGAAGGAAAAAAAAGGGTCTGTAAAACGTATTTTTCTCTCATTTAATCTACTAAAAAAAGACATTTTGATGTTTTATAAAGGCAGAAATCAATAACTATTGTCAAGCATCTAACAAACAGAGTGTGCAAGGATTATACATAGTTGGAAGCTTGTCTGAATTTAGTTCTTGCTGTTACCTCCTCAAGTACACAAAACCTGTAGCTGGACCAGTTGGTGATAATGGGGAATGGGCAAGTTAGGTCCAGCATCTACCTACCATCAGTATGATAAAAGTATTTCTGAGAGCTGTGTCTAATTCCTTGCTGCAGGATTGATCTACACACTTTCCACACTTTCTTTCTGGTGTATATGGAGTGTAGTTATGTGTGTTCTCACCACAATGCCAAGGTACCTGAACTAGAAGGTTCCTTCTAGTCAGTGCTCTTCAGAACATCTGCGCCTTCTCCTTCTGGGAATGCATTTGACCTTAGCACCCTGACCTTTTCTTGTGGGTGACTCCTCTTAGAAGTTCTTCCTCCTTCTGAGCTATTGACTGAATAGCTGCTTTACAGAAGTCTCTGTATGTATCACATTGATGGTTTCTGCATACTCTGACTCCACTCTGCTAGCTCTAAGCTTTGCTCTTTGAACAGATCTATTTTCACAATTGATCATATTCACAGACTTTGACATGTCTGTTTGCAAAAAAATTGTCTTCTCTCTCAAGATGAGCATGCAGACCATACCATTTTCAGAGGCTTTAACCAGTTAATCACTGATATCCAACAAAACCAAGCTTCAGCCTGACTTCAGATGTTTATGGGGCCCAAACAGACTACTTACTGCACAGCTTTCACTGTTGTCTTCTCTGTGAGGTAAAATAAAAGACAAGGCATCTAGAGACCCTCCACACCCCAAAGGAGTTTCAGAAGTATTTTTACAGCTAGTTAGCACGACGAAGAAGTGAGTTGGAACTGGAACTTCTGAATTACCAGGGTATCTGAAATACAAAAGATCTTTCTGTAAATCCACCAAATCATACTTGCACAAAGATCAAATTACAGCATTCAGCTATTTTCAGTTTTATCAATTCACCTATATTGTCCAAAGAAAGCTTAGGCCTGGAAGGAAAATTCTAGATGACTATTTTTGAAAATCAAGTTTGGCTTGTAGGCTAAATAACAAGTTTGATGAGGTATAACAAATTGATTTGCCAAAAAAATGTGTAAAACTACAGAGGTGATGAAGAGTTCAGCCCAAGTCCGGGAACTTCTCTGCCTGCTAGCTGGAACCAATTTTTCTAATTGGTGTAACCCACAACTTGTAATAGAACACTGCCAGCTCAGGAAGTACCAACCATGCCACCAGGAAAGCCCTTGCCTTGTCCTCTCCTAGAGGCAATGGCAGTGTCCTAAGTTTTCAGGCTGGTAGACATAATTCCACATGCAACAGCTTCTCTTAAACTCCACCTTCACTTTTAGGATGACAGATTTTGAAGGTCCATTTTTCTCTTCATGCTTGTTGCTTCTTTCTGAACTTACTTTTCTGCTTAGGACCTTTTGCATGTCTTTCTGAAGAAGGATAATTGCTAACAGATCAGTATTGGAGGAAAGAAACAAAGGATTAGAATGTGAAAGGTTCTCACCTTTTCAACTTCTCTGGGGTATCATATAGTCCGTCAGAGTCATAATCAAACACAGGACCACTGACTACATTGACACCATTCCTGGCTGCAGCATATTCAGGTAGCAGGTGTTGATGGAAGTAGTTCCATAACACTGAAACACAGCAATGGAATCAGGAAACATCTTCACAATAGTCTAGGAAAGTAAATTCTACAGGTGTTTGCTGTTGTTAAAGGCTGCATCCAGCTGGGCAGCAGCATTCACTGCACCACGTCCCAACATATCTAACCTATATAATATTTTAAATTACAATTAAGAATGTATCAGTATCCCATTACAAAATAGGGTATCTCTTTTTTTCCAGGAGAAGTACCAGTTATCCTTCTTTTTCAAATATGCTTATTTTCTCTCGGTCAATCATCTCATGTTCCCTCTCTCCCAGGAACCAGGGGTCATTTGCATGGTTTGGAAGCCAGTACAATACCAGCAGTCTTCTATTCAACTATGGACATAAAATAGGCATACAAATAAAATACCTTTAAATGCAGGATACATTGGCACAATGTTGCTGGTAAGCAAGGCATCGTAGTGAAGTTTTTTTGCATCTATCCTAAAATCTGAAGCAAAAAAAAAGGGGAATTAGTTACATGGATTTGTTACTTTAAACTTGCATTTTCATGCTTTTAGTGATCAGTGCAATAACACTGAGAAGGAGCTGACCTAACCTCATTTTCCAAAACCAATGTGGGTGTAAGTGCTGACTTTCAGTACCTGCTGCATTCCATCTAAAATAAATAATCTTAGTAGCAGCAGCAATTACATTTTTCAGATATACAGTTGGCAAATTTCATGAGGTTTAAAAATATCAGGACAGGCTTCTGAATTGTGGGGAAAGAAATAAAATTCATGAGTGTCAGGCCAACTTTCCCTGACTGCAGAATCTAGGCTTAAATATAGGACTCTGTTGAAACTCTGCAAGCTGTGTTTGATGCGGATGTTTAAATAACCTGCTACTTGGTATTCAATGCAGTAGAGTCAATAAAAATACTTCCATATCAGGTCAGCAACAGTTCACAAACAATTTATCCACATATACAAAGTGAACTTGCAATTTACCAGCTTGCTGGACTTTACTCAATGTCTACATGTTCCTCCCAGTTTCTTCTGTAAGATGCCACCTAAGAAGCATGATAAGTATCAAAACTTCTGGGAAGTACTAAGTGACCTTGGACAACCCACCAACTGCTGAAGCATCTAAAGTATTTTCCTTTCTCATATGCTGAAGTGAACTGCAACAATTCAGCAACTACTGCTTCGTATTCTGATTAGGTATCAAGAACACCTACAAAAGACTATACCTGCTACATTACAAATCATGTAAATCAGACATGCTATACAATGAAGACAAAGTACTTACTTGGAGGAGCAAGAAATCCGTAAGTTAGGCGAGGATGATTGTTATAAAATAAACAGGTCTGGTTATGATTCTGTGAAATACGAACATCTTTGTGTAAACAGTTGGAGGCAGCTTCTATAGAAGAAACCCATTTGTCCTATTGAACAAGAAGAAAATATTGTGAAAGTTGACTTACAATAATTCTCTCGGTATGAGGGACTGCAGAATTCTAAATATTTAGCTGCAGCTGCCTTTAAGAGTGTGAAGGGCTTAACTAAGATGCAAGAATTGTTCCTCTGATGTTAGTGGAAAACAAGCCCTCCCATCCACTTCATATATCTTGGAAATAAAGTGAACAGAACTGCAGTATTTTAGTCAATTATAACATCTAAAAGAGAATCTAGAGGTCCCCATTAAACTCAACCTGATTTACTGACAGGTTCACAAAATTGACAGATAGATGTGTGAGCCACTTGTTAGAGTAACTGGTTGCTTCATGCCACTACCCTCAAAACATTTAGGATCAAGTAAATCTTGCCAAAGTTTAGCTAAATTTAATTATAACAGTCATTATTTAAAACCCACGATTCCCAGGTAATCAAATTTTAAAGTATTCTCTACTATCCTAATTCCTTTTAAGCATGATCTGGCTTCTAAATTTTCTCAGAATGGGAAAGGCCAACTTGAAAAAACTTTCATTCATTAGATCAGTGCTCTACTCTGAACAGGTGTATCTTAAGCACAGGGTTCAGGACCACAAAGACCAGCTTTATTTTCACTGATCTCTTTTCTTCCCCAGTCAGGATTATATTCTGAGAGAAGGATCATATTAGGGCATGAACAGCTCAAGATGGTCCTGAGATTACTTTTTCAAAAGGATTCTGCCACATTACCAACTGCTTTAAGACTATGAAACCCACATTGAGGCCAGTTTTTAAGGACAGCACTGACAGACTGCTGTAGCAGACCTGTCCTACCAGTGAAGAAGTCTCCTAGGGGTTCTATACCAATGGCAACAGACTTCTCACTTCCTGATGGATCTGCTCAATCTGGAGGCAAAACTGTTTCACTCTGAGAAATGGAAGAATCAAAGCCAATCCTTATTGACATAGCAAACCTCACACTAACTACCTCTTTATATCTTATGTGGTTCAACTTAGTTCCCTGGTAGATAATATCACAGACCCATTTCAGCTGGAAAAAGACCTCTAAGATAATTGAGTCCAGTCTTTGACTGATCATCAGCTTGTCAGCTAGACTATGGCACTTAGTGCCAAATCCAATCCTTTCCTGAATGCTTCTGCAAATGGTGAATCCACCGCCATGGTGACTCTTATCACGAGCAGATATAAGAAGCCTTCAGGAATAACTGACACTCTAAATTTTTACTTTTCAAGGTTGCTTCTAATCTTTCTTCTTATACTTACATCTCTGCCAACAGTGTAGGAGCTCCACAGAGCCATCCTGTAGTCCCTGCTGTACCCGCTCACGTAGCGGTAATGGTAAAGGAGGCAGTAATTATGTTTTTTCTGCAGAACCCTGGGGCGTCCATAGGGTAAATTAAGTTCCTCTGTCTTCTCAACTGCAATAGAGATAGTGCTTATTGCTTTTCAATTAATACTGCTTGTTAAGTACCCTCCTCTTTTATATACCTAAGGCTGCCTTAATTTTCAGTTGCCAAGCAAACAGAAGTCACAGAAATGGGACAAAAAAATTTCATTACTATATCAAAGGCATAGTTTCTATGCTAAGGCAAAAATTAAGTGATGAAGCCAGTATAAAGAAATTGTTTAAACTTATACTGTACAAATTAAGCTTTTATTTAAACCAAAGCCTTTTGCCATTAAAAACAGGAGATAAATTTAAGTTGCAAGGTTAAAGTCTTTGTTGACTTTGTGTTTCAATTTAAACGTGGGATCTGCTTTTATGCAACATTTAGATGGGAGAGAAACCAATTCTGGTGATTTGAAATTACTATTTCAGTAGAAACCACATAGTTGTATGTAAAAATGCAGTAAAAAGACTAGGAAATACAGAGATCTAAATAAAAAATACAATGAAGTATTGGACTGGATTTTCAGCTGTGCAAGGACTCGTTACTTTGCCTTTGAAAATTCAAGTATTTTCAATCATTACATGACTAAAATTATAAAGTAGGGGTCAAAGTTTATCTTCCATTAAATAGTTCCTTACCATCCACAAGTAATTATACAGTTTTAAGGCAAATTAATTACATGGGGAAAGAAATTGAGCAATGAATGTGCAGGGTTTTTTCCACAGTACCAAAAAAACAAGAAGATTATGACAGCTACTTCTCCACCCATGAGGGAAAATCAATTAATATTTTTTTCATAGAAGTAAAAATGCAGTTATAATTCTTTGTCCTTACAGACTGTCAAGTTATGACAATCAATGAGAGAACATGCAAACTGAAGTAACTAATAAACTCTATTAAGTCTTAAGGTGCTTCTAGGCTGGTTACTAGAATTCTTTCATCTGTGATATGCTTTAATATGTAATTAGTTCTTAATCAATACAATTCATAATGAAATTATTACTATTAAAACAGTGCTGTACCAGGTCTCACTGATAATTCAAGACAAAATCCTACTGCTTCAAAAATGTAGGTTTAGAGCCTTAAGTTCCTATTTCTACAAAAGAGAACTGAAAGTTGTTATTGTGTCTGGCCTTGTCAAGTTTCTTCAAAGCCAGGTTAAGCAAAAGCCTCAGAGATACTCAGAGTCTATTTCAGCAAAACCTCTGGCACACTTTGGAGAAAACACATCGTATGATTCTAACTGGATTTGATTTTGTTGGTCTCACGAGCATTACAAAACTGAAAGACTTACTTTCAAAGGGTTCTGGGACACGTTTTAAAATTATGACCTGTCATTAGTGGAAAAGATTCAAGAAAGCTCTATCCACTCTTTGTTTCAGGACAAACACAAATCAACAGAAGCCTTGAATTAGCTTTGGATAAGCAGCAAATACTGACCCTGCCAGCAGCTGGCATTTATGTCCAGTTCTTAACAATAGTGAGCCATAGCAGGGTGTTGCCAAATGTAGCTTATTTGCAAAAAACCCCCAAGGTTTCATGAACACACACACATACAAGGCAAGGTCTCTATCAGCCTATTTCTGACAGCCTAATCTTGCTATCATGTATTAGGGCATTAACATCTGGGACTAGGTTCCATTTTGACTTACAGTTTTCATTATTTACTTGCTGTTTTACCTGTTTCATGCTCAAAATATTTTATTTTGTTTTATGACTCATGAGCACATCTCCAGCCTTGCAAACTGCAGCTTAAACATGGCATGTGTATGTCCAACGAATGGAAAGAAAGCATAAGTAAAAGAGGTAACAACTCAAGACCACATAAAAAACATGCAAAATACTCCTAATGCCTCATTAAAAGAATGCTGCCATTATGGGTGCCATTATTTGCATTGATTTGTTATCAGGTACTTCCCCACACAACACTCTTGCTTCCCATTCTGGAATGCTCATTACTTCAGTACCAGAGAAGTCAAAAGTAACAGATAGCACATATGCCATAAAGACACACGTATAAGGATACACATTTACCTGAGAACAAATGGTTCAGGAGGACTGTATTCAAAAACATGAGAATCATAGAATGGTATGGGCTGTAAGAGACCAAAAAGATCATCTAGTTTCAACCACCCTGTCAAGAGCAGGGACATCTTCCACTAGACCAGGTTGTTCAAAGCCCCATCCAGCCTGGCCTTTAACACTGCCAGGGTGAGGCATCCACAAATTCCCCAGGCATGACTATAGTTCCAGTAAGTATTTCAAAGAATTTTCACATGATTTACTTGAGAGTTGCTCAGAAGTTTAAAAACATAAGATGTTTGATGACTAGCATTTTTTTGTTGTTGTTGTAAGTTTTTTAATTTTATATTATTATCTGAAATTCTTACCTTCTGTTTCAGTAAGATTTAAACGCTGATGAAAATCCCTTATTGGCAAGCCCTATAATTATAAAGGAAAAGCAGTGAGATTCTACAAAGCACATTATGAGTTGGTACCACGCTTAAATGTAACTTCTGTCTTGCAAGTTAGACATTCTCAGAACTCAGTGACATGTGTTGGAGAGGAACTACAGGGAATTTCCAGTAACAAATTGGTTTTGCCACAAACAAATCTACAGACTTGAAAATCACAGCCCAAACACAATATTCACAGAACAGAAATTTCAATATAATTGAGGCAAGCAAGAACTGAATGCTTTCCCCATCAAGCTTCTGTGGGATTTTTCCAGGCTCTTCAGAGATTAATGTGACTTAACATAAGCAATCTGCAAAAAATTAATACACAAATACAGGCTAGCACTCACTAACCCCAAGCAAGAGTTGATTTTGATACCAATAGTAAGGGACTGTAAAACTATCCGGAGAATGCTAAGTTTCACTCTTTGAATACAACACAGACTTCTGCCTCCCCAACTATTTCAGTGCTTACCCCTGTCCTGCAGGAGCAGCCAAGGCTCACTGAAAAGGCTCTTTCTCCCACCACAGAGCATTCAGAAGGATGACTTGTTTCTTTGGGATGGTGGGGGGTGTAAACAGGGTGCTTTAATAGATGGTTTAGGCGTCCGTGAGTTCCATTGTTTGGGGCTGGCTTCAAACCAAGCAAATCTATGAAGGAATTCAAGTGATATTAACAAGAGGAGAAAGATTGTAATACACAGTTGATTATATTGTGCTTACAAGCATGGATCAGTCAAAGCTTCACTGCTTGCTGCTCATAACACCCAAAAAGAAAAACAATGTCACCTCTTTAAAAGGGACCACACCCATTCTCAGCTAGGGTTCAGTATGGTACTAGTCTTCTTGGAAGGTTGAGCAACTCACTTGAATACAGCCACCAATCTCAAGCATTTGCAGTACTCTTTAGTATTTTCTATACTCTTTGGTATACGTTTCTTCTTACAGAAGCAGTATAGGTTCTAACCAGAGAGGGAAGTAGACAGGAAATAATGGAAAACAGGTGAGGACCTCAAGGGGAATAAATGGAACAGAAAGTAGTAGATCTATTGACAGACTTTTGGAGAAATCATGAAATACAGAATGAAGAAGAGACACAGAAATAAGGAGTCACAGTAATATTGTGTTTGAAAGAGAAAGGAAAGGAGGTTTCCCTTCATGATGATAGAGAGATTGTGAAGTAGCCATTTTTAGTAGTGGTGAGTCAAAGCACCAGCTCTGGAAAAGCCAGGGGAATACACAGTGCGACCAGTGGAAAAGAGATATACAAGGTAGCCAGACCAGTAGATCCTAAGCTGCTGTTAGTCATTTACAGATGGCCCTTTCTCAGAAAAACAAACAGCTGATTTGTGAAAATCAGCAGCAACTCTTAAGGATGAGTTTCTGAGGATACTTAACAATCTGTTATTAGAAGATTTACAATGCCCAAAAGACATTATATTTTACTGAACAAAACTGACCCCCGTCCATTGTACTTACCACACATTAAATTATATACTTCAATGTTTTCAAATGGATCAACTTGAGTACCAAACTTGAATCCTGGTCCAAAACCAATAAAGATAGCCTAGGATTTACAGAGAAAAGTATAGTGGAATTCTATTTAAGACAAATTGAATTGAAAATTATCTTCATTCTCAGAGGGCATTTTCTTCCAAGAACTTAATCTTGGAATCTTAATCGTTTATCAACACAATATCAAGTCAAAAGCATGTGTTTTTCTTTTTGAAAAAGTAGATATATAAGAATAATTTTTAAAAGCAGTAGAAGAGTACTGGGAAACCAAATTCTGCCTCGTTATTGCCTTTAGCCATTTATGATGTCCCTTGCTCTTCTCTGCTTTTGAAGAAATTAAAAAGTATTTTCTTAAATGTTTTAAAAGATTTAATGGAAATGTTGATCCAAAGTAACCATCACATATCACATCCTGTAAACAATTTGGAAGCTTTTAACTTGGGGTTATAAAAACATCTGTTGGTAGCAATGCCTTAAGTGGTTTAAGCAATGGTAGGATCGTAGGCTTCCACGCCTGGTTTGCAGCTGTTATTTCTTCTTGCCCCCCTTCCCGAGCTGAACTGGACCTGATCCAGGAATGCTGCCAGCTCAAAAACCTTTCCTTTTTTTTTTTTTTTT
>WBNO01007545.1:1378-12689 GCA_013400575.1 Peucedramus taeniatus | reverse complement strand
CCGTGCCCGGTCCATGCCCGGTGTTTCCCTGCCCGGTCCATGTCCGGTCCCTGCCCGGTGTTTCCCTGCCCAGGCTCCGAGCTCCCAAACCAACAAATGACGTCACAGCCCCTACCAGTGACGTCACTCGCCCCGTTGCCATGCCGCACCGCCACCCGCCCTACCCAGACTGGGCGTGGCTTCCGCCCAACTCGCCAATAGGAGACGGTAGTAGGCGTGGCTAAGGCAGCAGCGTGCGCTCTGATTGGCTGAGACTCCGTGTTTTGGCTCGGCGGGGAGGGCGGGGCGCCAGGCGGCGCTCGCTGATTAGTCAGGGGGGGCGTTGCCGGACGGTGCGCACGGCGCATGCGCAGATCCTCATGTGGAGGGCAGCAGCGGCGGCGCGCGCGGGGGGCGGCGTTGTCGGGAGCGCGCACGGTAACNCCCCCCTCCCCCCGGCCCTTAAAGCGGGGTCTGGGGGGGACCTGAGGGTCCCGGGGCCATCACCGGCACCGGGGCTCTGTTTGGGAGTCCCGCCCGTCCTCTCACCGGGCGGAGCGAGGGGCTCTTCCCTCACCGAGGCGTTTTGGGGGGGTCCCGTCCGTCCCTTCAGCAGGGAAGGGTGGGGGGGTGGCCCCTGTGAGGGGACGGTTTTGAGGGGTCTCGTTCCTCCCTCACCGGGGCGCTCCGTCCCTCACGGAGAGGCTTTGGGGTCCCGTCCCTCACGGAGGGGGCTCTGGAGGGGGTCCCGTCCCTCCCCGGTGCGGGTTTGGGCCCGGTCCCGTCCCCGGTGCGGGTTGGGGCCCGGTCCCGTCCCGTCCCTCCCGTCCCCGGTGCGGATTGGGGCCCGGTCCCGTCCGTCCTGTCCCCGGTGCGGGTTTGGGGCCCGGTCCCGTCCGTCCTGTCCCCGGTGCGGGTTTGGGGCCCGGTCCCGTCCGTCCTGTCCCCNTGCGGGACTGAGGGGGTCGCTCCCTCCCCGGTGCGGGACTGAGGGGGTCGCTCCCTCCCCGGTGCGGGACTGAGGGGGTCGCTCCCTCCCCGGTGCGGGACTGAGGGGGTCGCTCCCTCCCCGGTGCGGGACTGAGGGGGTCGCTCCCTCCCCGGTGCGGGACTGAGGGGGTCGCTCCCTCCCCGGTGCGGGACTGAGGGGGTCGCTCCCTCCCCGGTGCGGGACTGAGGGGGTCGCTCCCTCCCCGGTGCGGTCTGGGGGAGGGTCCCGTCCCTCCCCTCACGTGGCTTTGGGGCCGGGCGGTTCCCGCTGTCCCCGCGCCGCCTCACGGGGGTCCCGCAGCGGCCCCGCCGTTCCGGGCGCCACTGAGCGGCCCCTCCTCCCTCCTTCCTCCGCCGCAGGGCCGCGATCCCCGAGCCCCGGCCAGCCCAGCACCGGCACCCCGTAAGTACAGCCACATCTTCACTATGGCTTTTTTTAAAGCCCTTGAGCAACCCCTGAGGGCTCTCAGGCCGCTCTGCTCGCGTTTCTCTCGCGAATCGCGTGTAAAAATTGGGGTCCAATTGCGTGTAAAAAGTCCCTCCAGCACGGTATTTTTAGGGTGTAGTTGCCTGTGTTCAGGGTTTGGCCGCAGGAAGCTGTGGGTTGGGCAGGCCCGTGGCTACATTGTGTAATTCCTGATACTGTTTTCCTCACCCAATGCGCCCAGTGAGAGCCACTGGTGCTCCTGCAGTTATGGAATTCTGGAATCCTGGGATCGGTTGGGTTGGAAGGACCTAAAGCCCCTCTGGTCCCATCCCTTCCACTATCCCAGGCTGCTCCAAACCTTGTCCAACCCGGCCTTGGACACTGCCAGGGATGGGGCAGCCACAGCTTCTACAGAAAAGTGCAATTTAGGATACAGAAAAGTGGAATTTAAGATATAATATTGGAGAAGCTACAGGGTGATATCAGTGCAGTGATCCTGAAGGTAAAACAATAACAACTGTAGTGATATGTTTGATTAAATCCTGTATTTCCTTCAAAAAACAAAGACCTCAAGGAACAAATTGATTCCCTTTTTTTTCCCCTCAGAACACCTTGGAATTGCCCTTTTCCACGTGAAGCTCAGCCATGACTGACCAAGAGTTCATTCTCTGCAAGTGGAAGAGGCGTTTGTGGCCAGCCAAGGTGAGGAGGAAGGAGGAAATGTTTGTGGAGGCTGCTTGGAACGGAGCAGGAAGGAAGGGAGAGGTCCCAGCAGCCGTGTCTGAACCTGTCTGAGCTGTGGAGATGCCAGCAGGAAAAATGGAGAGGGCCTGGGGCGATGGGACAGGGAGGAAATCACCTCTCACTGCCAGAGGGCAGGGCTGGATGGGGTACTGGGAGAAAATTCCTCCCTGTCAGGGTGGTGAGGCCCTGGAATGGATTCCCAGAGAAGCTGAGGCTGCCCCTGGATCCCTGGCAGTGCCCAAGGCCAGGCTGGACGGGGCTTGGAGCAGCCTGGGACAGTGAAGGAGTCCCTGCCATGGCAGGGGTGGGATGAGATGGGATTTAAGGTCCCTTCCCACCCAGTCCATCCTGGGGTTTTATCATTCCACGATCCTCAGGCTGCTCCCTGGCACTGTCAAGCTGCTCTCAGGTAAACGTTTTGCTGTTGGTCAGGATTTTAAATGAAGATTTTTCACTTGTAATGTAGGTTTTGTGCAAACCTGGAGTTGATGGGAGCAGTCCTGTTGCCACCACAAAAATGATGGGATTGAAAGCTGAAATCCTTGGCTTGGAGAAGCAGTTGAGTATCCTTGTTCCTATGGTGTGTTGGCATTCTTAGAGGTTAAAAAAAATAAGGGGAGGAAAGGAATCTTTTTATCTGAAGGTGCCTGTGAGATCCTGGGTTTGCAGAAGGTGTTTAACCCTAGCAAGGACAGGTTGGGGGAGGGAATGTTTGGGGTTTTTGCTGTCCGAGAGCAGTTTTGTGGTGCTGGGAGTGTTTTGCTGCAGGTTCCAGTCACCTTTTTGCGTTCCAGGGTCAGTGTGAGCTCTGCAAAGGTCCTTCCCCTGACAGAGGAGCGGATCAAGGCCATCGCCTCCACCCTGGGTAAGGAGGGAGGGGCCCAAATGTGCTACTTTGTGTCTTTTTTGGGTGTTAAAAATCCTATAAAAACTCAGCCCCAAATGTGCTACTTTGTGTCTTTTTTGGGTGTAAAACACCTATAAAAACTCAGCCCCAAATGTACTACTTTGTGTCTTTTTTGGTGTAAAACACCTATAAAAATTCAGCCCCAAATGTGCTACTTTGTGTCTTTTTTGGGTGTTAAAATACCTAAAAAAACTCAACCCCAAATGTGCTACTTTGTGTCTTTTTTGGGTGTAAAATTCCTGCAGAAACTCAGCCTGGGGGGGTAAAACTTATGTATTTCTTTTCCCCTTTTCCATAAAGTTGGAAAATAGGTTAAAAATTATCATTCTCCTCTTGCCTGGGGTGGTTTGTTGGAGGGGTGGTGAAGAAATGTTTCCCTCAAAATAAGGCACTTCCAGCTTGGTCTTTGCTTATCTCCTTGGGAATTGTGGATGATTTAAGTAGTAAAAAATGCACCTTAAAAGAAACACTACAAATAACATTTATTATTTCTTTAACGATACATTTTGTTTATGATAGAACAATGAGGATAATTTCATTTATTGAATATTTTTCCTCATCAGAGCAAAAGAAAGGCAGGAGTGAGGCCGTGGTGGAGCTGCAGTATCGCTGTTCCCTTAAAATTGCCCTGGATATTCTGCATCAGACTGACTCTGGCAGTCAAATGCCACCTGCAGAAGGACCAAATCCCAAATTTCCCCGGCAGAAACCTGCCCCACCCACCCCCTCCCACAGCTTCTTGTTGCGCTCTCGCTCTAAAAAATCACAACCTGAGGCTGCCAAGAGGAAAGGAAAACCCCAAAATAACTGTGGGCTGAAGGATGATCCCAAAGCACGCAGCCAGAGAGGTTCTGTGGCTCCAGGGGGGAGTGGAAAAGCACCTGGAAGGGGCACGAGCCCTGCCAGAGCACCTGGAAGGGGCACGAGCCCTGCCAGAGCACCTGGAAGTGGAGCAAGCCCTGCCAGAACACGTAGGGGTGGAACAAACCCTGCCAGGGACTCGAGTGTGGCACCAGCCCCTGGCAGACACAACTGCAAAAAGCCACAGCCAAGATCATCCCCCCGACAGAGGAAAAGCCAGCCCCGAATGGGGAATGCAGCCTCCTCTAAGCCAGAGGCTGGAAAACGTCACCAAGGAAGGAAAAGAGGATGCAGGGATGATTCCCCCCAGGATCAGGCACAGGTGGGTCCTGAGGAGGGGTCTCCACCTGCCCCCTCGAAATCTGGCACCGTGGAACCTTCCAGAAAGACAGGAACTCAGCCTGGCAGAACATTCCTGGATTCCTCCTGTGGAACTGCCTCGGATGAGTTGGAGAAAAGCATCAGCAGTGAGAGCGAGAGCCTGGCAAAGCAGCTGGATGGGAGGAGAGAGGCAGAGGGTGGAAAGCACCCGGATGGGGCAGGTGTGGCCTCAGGCACAGACAGGAAGTGCAGGAACCACCCTGGATCCTCACCTGGGCCTTCTGGTGCCTTCCCTCAGCCTCAGGAGGAGGAAAACCAGGATCCCTCACACCTGGCTGGGAATAAAGCCCTGGACTCCGAGGAAGATGAAGGTGGGCAAATCCCTTGGGGAAGGGAAACCTTCATCCCATGTGGGTGGTGAGCACTGTTACTCACCTTGGAACGTTGCTTTGCTTTTGGGGAAGTGGCCCTTGAATTGCTGATTTAATTGCTTTTGGTTTCCATTCCTGGGAGGCAGAAATGCTGATCCCTTCAGTGCTGGGGAGGGCTTGGGTGGGGTTTGGGCTGTCTGGAGTTGCTTGGGGTTTTCCATGGAAAACTGGGATGTTTTTGGGCTCACACTTGTTTTCCCTTGCTGCTCTCTGATAAGTGGAGATTAAATGTTTTTAAATGAGCAGGTGCAGGGTCCTGAAACCAGCCCCATTCTTTCCCCTTTCCCTCTTTTATCCACATGATCAGGGAATTAGAATTCCCTGATTAGGAGTGTGTCAGGTCCCCTCTGGGTCACACTCAGGTGTGTCTCACCTGCTCTGAAGCTGATCCTGTCCTAATCCCTGGATGCTGGTGCTGTTGGCAGGGCTGGAACCCTCTGGGATGTCTTCCAGGAGAGTTTCCTCGGAGAGCCTCCCTCCCCTCTCACCTCTGGCAGATGAAGAGGAGGAATATTTCCCAAGCGTTCTGTCCCATCGAGGTGAGACATCAGCACAGGGCTGAGGCTCTTCCCCTCTGGGAGCTCCAGTTTGCCTGCAATCCCTGGGGATTCCAGGAGGGAATCCAGCTGTGTCCAGGCTTGGGATGAAATGCACTTCCTGGGTCCATCAGGATTTTGCTGCAGAATGAAATGAAAATCCCTGAAACTGGGCAAGGGCCTGGGGTTGAAGGTGCTGGGTTTCAGTTCAGAACTCCCTGTGCTGCGTTTTGGGGTCACTGTAAAAGCACTGAAGAGAAACTCCTGGAGGAGAAGAAAAGAGGGGCAGCATCTGTCTTGTTTTATTGTTTTTAAGGAAAATTTCCCTTCTTTTTCATGCCAGAACCCAAATTCTTCGAGGAAGGGATGTTGGTGTGGTGCAAGCTGCGGCGGTATCCGTACTGGCCAGCGGTGGTAAGAGCAGCTCCTGCCTCTCACATCCTGCTGATGAGGAGCAGCTCCCAGTTCTGGAGGGGCTTTTGCCCCTCCTGGAAGTGTTAAAGACCTTCCAGTAGAAGCATTTCAAAATTGACAGAAGTAAATTTGTGCTAAAAGCACTCAAAATGTGGTCAATTCCCTGTTTGTACAGAGCACAGGATTATCCCAGTTCTTTTGTCAGGGAGCAGGACTTTGTTCCCAGTTTGCAAAAAAAAAGGGGAGGCCCTTTGTGCACTAAAAATGCTCCCTTGGGGAACTGGTTGCTGCTTCTGCTTGAATTTTTCAAATTTGTGAATAAAGGAAAGTTGCACCAATAGGAAAAATGTAAATGTGGGTTGTAGTGGGTGATATCCATGGAAAAATATCCTTGCTTTATCAGGATTAGGATTTTGAGGATTTATCCTCTCTCCAGGTGAAAGCAGTGAAGAGGAAGCACCGGAGGGCCTGTGTGCTCTTCATAGATGGCACCACAAATGAGAAGAAAAAAGGGTAAATGTGGATTTCCATCCCATCCTGAGTTTGCAGTCTCTGCTGTCCGTGCCCTTTTCCTGGTGCAGGGGGAGGACAGTGCTCTCCAGGCTGAGCTGGGAGGGAGGGGCTGGGGCAGGTGAGGGTTGCAGGTGCTTTGTCATGCTGCAGGTTGAGGCAGCTCCCTGTCCCTGGGAAGGGCTGAAGAATCTAAAACAAAACCAAAACAAACGAAAAAAAAATCCTTGGAATGCAGCCAGTGTTCTCCTTGTGCTGCCCAAACTTTCTGGAAACACTGGGCTGCCTTTAACTTTTCTCTAAACCAGGTATTTCTCATTTGTTAGAAGATTCCATACTTTTAACTTGCTCTGGAAGCAACAGCCATTAAAATTTGTGCTCCTTAATTCCTTTGGAAATGAGATGTTGAGGGCCAAGCAGAACTGCAGTAAATCAGCAGGGAAATGGGGCAGCTGAGTTGCACCTCTGACTGTGTTTCTTTAAAAGTTTCTCAGTGTCTCTGAAGAGCCTGAAGCACTTTGACTGTGAGGAGAAGCAGAAGCTCATCGTGAGTATCCCAGAGAGGTGGAACTGCAGGGCCTGGGCCAGTGCAGTGGGAAATGCAGGGTATAAATGGCCAGGGGGGAGGGTGGGCCTTGACCCCCTCAAAGCCACTCTCATCCCTGTGACAGTTCTGGCAGGAGCTGTTTTACTGAGAGGAAAGAATTGCCAGGGACCATTGCTGTCCCCTGCTTGGTGTCATGGGCTGAAACTCTTTGGGAGCTGCTGGATTTGGGACAGAAAACCCCTCCCTGTTTTGCAGGAACGAGCCAAGGAGAACTATTGCAGGGAAATCGAGTGGTGCCTCCAGCTGATCCTGGACTATCGGATCCGAGTGGGTAAGGAGGGGCAGGGGACCATGGAATCACCAAATCCCAAATGGTTTGGGTGGGAAAGGCCCTCACACCCCATGGCAGGGACACCTTCCACTGTCCCAGGGAGCTCCAAGCCCTGTCCAGCCTGGGCTGGAGCACTCCCAGCTTCTCTGGGATCTCATCCTGAGATCCACCAGGGAAAGGGAACCCCAGGCTTTGACTCCTGAATGGAGCTGATCCCTGCCCCTCTTTTGGCTTTTAGGCTGTCATTCTTTCACCGGCTCCTTCCTGGAGTATTTTGCTGCTGATATCAGTAAGTGAATCCATCCCTTTGGGAGTTCTCTTGGCTGGGTAAAGACTCCTCCCAGCAATGAAATTCCTTATTTTGCATTGATATGGCTGTGAAAACCCTTTGAACATTTAAATATAAGTTCTCATGGTTTCTCCTTGAGGCTACCCAGTGAGGAAGGAGGGGTACCAGAGCGTGGTGCAGATGGCATTCCCAAACACAGAGGAGGAAGGGGCTGGACAGTCTTCCTCAGACACCTCCCCCCAGAAACCCCCGAGGAAGCTCCTCCCTGACAGGACCCGAGCTGCCAGGGACAGGGAGAACAAGAAGCTGGTGGAGTTCATAGTGAAGACCAAAGGGGCCGAGGAACATCTCCTGGGGATCTTGAAAAGTGGGAAACAATCCCGCTGGCTGAAGAAATTCCTGAACTCCAGCCGCTACATGACCTGTGTGGAGACTTACCTGGAGGATGAGGAGCAGCTGGACCTGGTGGTGGGGTACCTGAAGGAGGTGTACAGGGAGATGGACACCAAGAACCTGCACCAGATCCTGGGGGATGGCATCAGATTCATCTCAGATGTGCTTTTACCTGAGGTGAGGGAGCATGAAAATGAACTGCAGAGGGATAAATGGCACTAATTGCCATCACTTACTCCTTTGCTGTGATGTGGTTCCTATGGAATGAGGTGGGGAGAGTTCCCAGAGCCAGGCAGGAATATTCACCCCTGCCTGCAGCCTGAGTCACTCAAATGCTGATTTTTAAGCACAGAAAGGAGAAGCTTCAGGTAGATAGTTGTTTTTAAAAGCAGACTGATAGTTTTCTGATGTATTTTAATTACCTCTGAAATGCTTCAAAGCTTTGTTTTGGGGTTTTTGTTTTCATTTGGCAACTGCTCAGGGTTTTCTTGGTCCTTTGTGTGTGTCGAGGTGGGGGTGGTGTGTTGGCTGTTTTTTACAGTTGTTGTGGATACCTTGTGTTCTTCCCAGGAATTTTCCCAGGAGAGCATTAACTCATGTAGAAACAAAATTACTGTGAAGAATATTTTAATCTGAGGATAGAAATAACCCCCAGGGGATGATACAGAACAATTTCATATTTTTTATTTAAGAGTTTCAGGCACTCAATGAGCAGTTTCATCCAAGTTCTCTAAGTAATTGAGGAACCCTTTTCTCAAAACGTGCTCAGCTGAGGCAGTTTCAGATCCCTGGCTGTGGTTTAGTTTTGCTTATTGATTATTATTATTATTATTAATTATTCAGTGCTTTTCTAGGCCATCATCTGTGCCATTGCTGCTGTGGATGACATCGATTATGAGAAGGCAGAAGAGAAGTACATTAAAGGACCACCTGTGAGCAAAAGGTAGATTTGTTTTCAGCATTTCCCAAGGGTTTTTACTCCTTTCTTGTTGGACACAGAAAAGGTTTCAGGTGAGGGCAGGAGAGCTCAGTGTCCTCCTGTGAGGGACACAAGGTGGAAAATGTCCCAGCTGGGCTCCTCCAGCACTGTGAGTTTCATTTGTCCAGGTGGGGTAATCTGGACAGTGACATCCTGTTTTAGTTTAAAGCCTCGTGTGTTTTCCTTTGCAGAGAGAGAGAGTTGTTTGATGAACAAGTCCTGGGCAGCAAAAAGCTGAAGATGGAGCCAGAGCCTGGGGAGAGCTGAGGAGAGGCCGGGGCTGTGCTGGGGCCAGGTGTAAATAACCAGTGGTGCTTTGTATAAAACGTGGCATTCTTTGTAAAGTCTGTGTGTATCTTCCCAAACACTCTGCCCCCAGCCCCAGCTGGCTCTCAGCCCTTGCTGCTTCCGTGGCCTCGCCGTGTTCAGGATCCATCAGTGCCCTCCTGGGGGCTGCCAGAGACCCCCAGAGCTGTGCAGAGCTGCTGCTCCCCAACCTCCCCGTGGCTTCTGGGAGCCCAGCACCGCCCTGGGACGGGGTCTTGTCCTGCCTTGGGGCCAGTGAGACTGGGGGTTCCTGGCAGGGAAAGCTCCTGGGGGTTCCCCTTTCCTGCCCCGTGGGTCTCCAGGGGTGGGAAATCACATTGGGGCCCAGAGCTGCCACCTGCATCACAAAGATTTGGGTTCTTGTTTTGTCATGACAAGTAAAATTCCGTGGAGAAGGAATCCAGGCTTGCTTAAGCCAAAAACATTCCCTTTTCCTCTGCCTGAACCACTGCAATGCTGGTTTATTGCCTCTTTTGAGGCCGTGAATTTTGGAAGGCTTTTAATTGTCTTTTCCTCATCTAAATTCCCAATTTAATCCTGCCCGGCTCCCTGCTCACCTTTGCTGGAGCTGTGGCACATGGAGGCAGTGTCACCAAGAACTAATTAATGATGAATAATGATAAATGATATATAAAACCCCCTGATTAGGGTTTCTCTGTGATAATGAAATGTGATCTCCTTGCTTGTCCAGTAAAACCCAAGATGATTTGAAATGAAGAAGTTGAAATTGGGATCCAGATGTCTATCCTGGCTGTAGTAATTATCTGAATATATTTTAATTACACTTTTAATTGCTCTGTGCTCTCTAATGAGTTTTTCCATGGAATCCTTATTCCCGTTATCTCGAGTACCTCAATTATAGGGACAGGCCAGGCAGTGAGGGTTTTATTAAAGCCTGTGAGGAGGGATAATGAATTTTGTGGGATGGGATAAAAAATTAATGATGGAGTTAACTCAGAGCTGTGAGTGGCACTTTCCCTTTGGAGATGAGAGGCTGGGGAGGCAGTGCCTGCCCCTCAGCCCCGAGCTCTGGGGTAATGTGGAGATGGAGATCAACCTCCCCCTGCTTTACAGGAACCCTGAGTTCCCTCGTGCCTCAGACCTCCCCAGCAGCTGCTGGGATCCTGCTGCAGCCCCTCCTGCACTGCTGCGGGGTGGGAGGGACCTGCCCCTGGCCCGGCTGCTCCAAGCCCGGCCTTGGGCACTGCGGGGCTGCTCCTGGCCTTGTCCCAGCCCTGCCCTGCTGCCCCCGGTCCCGCTCTGGTGCTGGGCTCGGCCTCAGCGCTGAGTAAAGACCCGTGAATGGGTGAAGGACCACCAGCACTGCCTGCTTCTGCTCGGTGCCTGTCACCTGCGGGGTGCTTCCAGCCCGCTTTCACAGCAGGGGGAGGTAGTGTTTGTACATCAGATAAAGCTGTAATATCCTCCCTGTCTCCGTCTCACGTTATTGATCCCTGGGAAAGGAACTCGCTGCTTTTTGCTCTTGTGCTTTATTTACAAAGGGCTGACACACACCACCTCTGCCCGTGATTGTCCAGTGTTAATTAATCCATGTTCCCTCAGTGCTCCGCGTAAGGTCATTAACTCGTATTTATTATTAATCATTAATTCATATTTATTTAATATCTCTAATAATACTTATCATTAATGCACTGTTACATCCCGCAGTCCTTTGCCCCTCCCTCCTGTGTGTGTGTGTTTCCAGGATATTAAAACGATCAACTGCAGAGTCTGGGGAGGGGATAACGAGTTCCGAAGCCTCGAGGGGAGTTTTGGGGTGAAAGCAGCGCTTTTACAGCCCGGGTCCTGTGGGGAAAAAAAGGTTCTGCCGAAACCCGGGATCGAACCAGGGACCTTTAGATCTTCAGTCTAACGCTCTCCCAACTGAGCTATTTCGGCTGCACGGCCGCGCTCCGCCCCCCCCGCCCGTCACCGCCGGTGGCGCCGCGCCGGGGGTGGGGACAGGGGGGACACCGGAGGGGACACGGGGGGGACACTTGGGGGGGACACAGGGACAGGCGGGACTCGGGGCGGGATGTGGGATACGGGCACAGGACACGGGACAGGCCCAGCGTGGAACAGGCGGGACACGGGCACGGGACAGGCGGGACATGGAACAGGATATGGGACACGGGACAGGCCCGGCCCGGGACAGGCGGGACATGAAATAGGATATGGGACACGGGACAGGCCCAACAGGGAACAGGCGGGATGTGGGACACGGGCACGGGACAGGCGGGACATGGAACAGGATATGGGACACGGGACACGGGCACGGGACAGGCGGGACATGAAACAGGATATGGGACACAGGACACGGGACAG
>WBNO01007543.1:352704-499402 GCA_013400575.1 Peucedramus taeniatus | reverse complement strand
CACGGGGGTCTCTGGGGGTCTCTGAGGCTGAAGATTTTGTGGTCTTCCTCATGACTGAACTTTTGAACCTTTTCTCCTCTCACATGCGCTTCTTGGTCCCTTGGTCTTTATCTGCGTACTCTGTGGTCTTAATGAGCTTGGAGACAGAGGGGCTTCTTTATCTGGGCTTTTTGTATCTCTTGGTCTTCTCTTGGTATTGTTTTCTATGCAAGAAACCTTAGAAATTTGCATTTTCCTATGCCCTTTGTACCATGGCAGAGGTTTCTTAAGTCAATAGGTTAAAATTCAACACATAGTTCTACAGAGTAAACTTTAAATGCTCAATTCATACTGCTATTTCAAGTGAACTCCAAAATCTCTATTTCACTCTCACTCTAATCCATCCCAAGGGATCTATTACTAAGAGCCTGGGCTACCTTTGCCTTCAGGGATGGGTGGTAACATTCCCACACAGGATAGTTTCAGCCAGGCAGAAGCAGTAATTTTATTTCTGTTGCAAAGTTGCTGGAACACTTTCAGGAGCCAGGAAGTTGTGACAGTCAGGATTTGCCCCAGGGTATGGGCTAGCTGGGCAGACAGCAGGTTGCTGTGAGATCTGTGTGTAAAGAGGAGCACAACCCCATGGCTGAGGCTGGAGCGAACCAGTACCCAAACCTGCTCAGCCTGGGGCCTGCATATGACCCAGGGATCTTTAGTTTGCTGTTCTTCAAGGGAGGTTTCCCAGCCATAAAATGAGGATAAATGACATTTTTGCAGATGTCCAGCTACACATGCATAAACAGCAGTCAGCACGCTCAGCTCTCCCCTGCACTCAATTAACCCGTATTTTAATGGCTGCATTAACCCTTGTTCACTGCCTCACTCCCACTCTCCAACGCCTTCATGGACCATCTTCAGGACAACATTTCTCAAATCACCTTTCCTCAAGAAAACTCCCTGCTTTGGGGAAGGTGTAGAAGGCTTGAGGGTTGCTGCAGTCACTCCCATCCCCACATCCCCCGTTCTCCATGCTGCCAACAGCTTGTTTGTATGGGGCCATACTGAGTGCGTTTGTTCAAATCTAAGCTCCCAACGAGGGCTATTTATCAAGCCTACAAGATTCAAAACTGCAAGACCCTGACTTTCATAGTCATTTGCAGCGTCAGAAGCTGCTAATGGCCCATAAAATTTAGCAACTTCTCCATAAGCTGCTGGTTAATGAAAAATCGGTTAAATTGTTCACAGATCAGCTGGCACGGTGCCCTCTGATTCACAGGATGCTTTCCCTGGCAAAGGTTACATTAACTGTGCTGGGGAAGCAAGGAAAGAAGTTGGGGCATTTTGCTGGAAGCTGTGACTTTTCCTTGGTGGGATAAGGGCAAAGAATCCCCACAGCAGCCATGCAGGATGGGATCCTCTCAGAGGTGCTGAGAGCACTCTCAGGCACGGCACCAGTACAGGTGCCCAAGCTGCTGCTGTCAGGTTTAAAGCCAGGCTTTGTGATAGGAGAGGAGTTCAATTCAGAGAGGCAGTTTTGTAGTGATGGATGACATTCAGTGAGTCCCTATTCTGATTTTGACCTGAAACCACAGAGCTGACTTTCCCCTTTCTGGGACAGCTGCACGCTGAGCAATGGGGAGTCCCTGCCTGCACATTCCTGCAGCTCTTTGGGTTATGGAGGCTGAATGAAAGGACATCACAGCACTTAGCCAGCCTCCTGCAGAGCCTATTTTGCCTTGTGTTGTCCCTGCTGTTGCTGCTGTTGCTGCTGTTGCCTCTCACAGGAACTGCTTGCTGTACCAGTTTCATCACACACACACTGTCCTGCATTTGGGTGCAGGACTCTGGCTGCAGCAGAGAGCAAGGATTTGGAATCCATACCAAGGGAGCAGTCTGATGTCAGAACAAATTAATGCTGCTCACCATACTGACATTGCAAGGCCTCAGCTGTCAGTGCTGGCATTTATGATGCTGTGTATTTTAACTAATTAGGCACTCACAGCCCAGCCGGTGCAACTCATCCATCTTGCAAATGCTGGATGTTTTTGCACTGGCATATGCTACAATAATGAGAATCAATGTTGCTAATGACTTTGCACAGCCCATTTTTCAGTCACCTTTGCAAATCCACATTATGCTGGGATTGCACAGAGGAGAAAACAGTGGCCCCAAAATGCAAGAGATGTGTTTCTGCAGGACAAACCCCAGCCCTCTGTTGCCCTGGCATGGCCACAGCACTGTAGCAGAGGAGCTGCTCCCACCAAAGCAGATATGAAACTCTGAGAAAGCAATTCTTATTGCAGGCACTAGAACAGATGAGATTTCTGAGGTTAGAGCCCTTAGAACTGTATCACTGAATTTTCAGTCAGTCTTTCTTTTCCTTGGGCAAGATTTTACGTTTGCTCTGTCGATGAGTAGTGGCCTCTTTTTCTCACTCTACCATGCAAGTTAAATCTTTCCCTTTTCCCTGTTGGGTGAGCAGACAAGGGGTCTGCCCATCAGGCAGTGAGGAGCTGGCTACCTTTCAGCATTAGGGGCTTGGAAAAGCAGGAACTGCCTGAAGCAGTCAAGAGAAGAGAATTCCTTCCATCACCTTCAAAAGTGCCATACCCTCCTCAAGAGATTTACCAGATGTTCTGATTAAGGCAGTTCAATTGCAATGTTTAAAAGCCTTTTCCACCTGCTCCCCTCAAGCTCCTCTCTGTGGGCAAGAGTAGCTCTAATTAAATATTCCCTCCTGCTGCAAGGACTCCTCCCTCACCTTTCCAGAAACCAGACACCCCTTGGGACTGCTCTGCAGAGGCTAACTCCTCTCCCCTTTGTTTTTTCTCCCCTGCAGTGGAAATAAAAATTCGGGGGACTTGAAACCTGAGCAGTGCAGACAAGAGAGCACCTTCCCAAAGTCCTCCCTCCAGCACTGACCACCATTCAGAACCCCCTGCTCAGCCTTGGGTAGCACCTGTTCTAGGTCTTTTCAGCAGTCACCACCCCCCAGAAAAGCTCTCAGTGTGCAGGGAGAAGCCTGGAGCCCCTCAACCCTTCCCCACTCAGAGTGCAGTCTGACTCACCAGAGTGGAGACATGGCAGTCCCCAGGTCACAGCAGAGCCCCACATTCAGGTCAGGGGGGTCTTCAGAGCCCAGGATCTCACTCCAGCTGGCTCCTTAGGGGCTGATCTGAGAGGAGGGACTCAGCTGTGTGGAATGCACTAAAATTGGAGCAAGAGAGGCAGACAACCCAGCTGCAAAATTTAGTGGTACAAAACTTGGAATAATCTTGCACTTGTAGGGGTTTCCTTGTCCTGGCACTATCAAGAAGAAAAGCTCTAGCACTTCCCTTCTGGGGAGCCCCACAGCTCTGATTAATAGATAATCAGATAGAGAAAGCCCTACCCCTCTTGCTGAAATAAATGGGTATTTACTCTGAGAGCATCCAGGAGGACCACCCCATAAAGGCTTCCATGTCCATCACTACCTTTTCTCTCATATTCCAATAGAAATCAGGCATGGGTTTGCTTTAGTGTGCCCTAGAGATTCTGGCTCTTTGCCTCTGAGGGTCCCCCTAGCACAGAGGGATGTCTGGCAGGATCAATAAAATGCCATCCTTGGCCTTGAGCCCCACCACCACCCCAAGCCACACCAAGGCAGCCCCTCACCTCCACACTTGTGCCTTCTCACTGCCTGAGCCTCCATTCTTATTTCTCTTTATGGGCAGACTTCCCTGAGCTGCCCACCAGCTGCTGGAGCAGCTTCACCCCTCCTTGAAAAGGCCAAGATAGAAAATCTTCTTAAGCAAATCCTCTGCTGATAAGTGCTATTCAGATGATGGGATTAATATTTTCCCTATTTTGGAGGCACTCAAGCGTGCAGGTGAATATATGCCCATTTAGCATGTTTTTGAGCAGTAAATATGCTTTCCCCCTCCGAAGGGCTCTCTGCCTTTTAACCCTCCCTGGATGACTAGATGCAAGCCTGGGATTTTTCTGTCACAGAGCTCAGCAGAGCCAATCCCCATAGTAACGGGGCATCCACGCATGAATCCAGAGCTGCAGCAGGTCCGAGTGCTGCAGTGTGCAGTCTGGGCACATATTCAGCATCAGGGTGCACATGTGTGTAAGTATACATCAAACTAATCTGTGCTTTCTCAGCCAATACAGCATGTGCACAAGACAGGTAAATGCTGGTAAGAACGTGACCCCCTCGATGTGCAGAGCTTGTGCACGTGATGCATCCAGAAACTGTAAAAATGGCTAAGGAATTGGACTCTGCTCCATCAAAAGTGCCTATCACAGCCTTGAAAAGATCAGAGTATTATTTCCCAAGTTGTGTTGTTCAAACAGTTTATATTTGCATATTTTCCTCAAAAAACATACTCCTTTAAAATGGGACCTGCTGTAGCCTTACCATTAATTTTCCTGGAAGGGCTACAAAACTGTGCAAATAGCACCATCAACTGGCAAAGCCACAGACACAGGCATTGAACAATTCTGGTTTGCAAGCTTCCTGCACAGAAATGCTGAACACAAATCCTGGTGATAGTGTTTGAATAAAATACCACGCTGAAAAAAAAATAGAAAAAGAAAAAGGAGAGGAGACTGAAATTCCTCTTTAAAACAGGATCTAAATAGCTTTGAGTAACTACAGTCCTTGCAATAGAGAGTTATAAACTTTGACTCCATACATTATATCTCTGCATGCTGATGGCACATTCTACTTTCAGTCCTACCTCTACAGCAGTGGACAAAAATCAGTGGCCAGCTTGGGAGCACGGGCCAGCATCTTTTGTTACTTCAAGGGGGTGGTGCATGTCACACAGATGCATAGACGTATTTTATATATTTGTGTCTGTGCTTGTGTTTATCTGCCAGAGACATGGATGGGCAACTGTGTCCATCAAATTTAAAACCCCAAGAACAAAGTATCCTGTTTTTAAAACCCCAAGGAAATCAGCCCCATTTTGAGACATTCTCCTCCCCTGAGCTCTTTCTCATGAGTGATAAGCTGATGAGTGGCTTCACTGTCCCACTTGTGGGGCAGCTTCCTTCAAAACTATTCATGTTCCTTTTATTGTGGCCAGCAGTTTCTCTTTCTTAACAGAGGATCTTTACAGCCATGCTCCAAGCTGTCTACTCCTTCAGTACCTGTGATTTATTTGGGAAACAAAGCATCACTTCAGAGGCACTGCAATGACTTCAAGACAAAGATCCCTGTACAGCACTTTGCTGCATGTCTGGCTTTGTTTTACAAACTCCTTTTCTTCTACCCCATGCTGTCTGAAAAACATGGTAATAGAAAGGAAAAAAGTTCAAGATTCTGGAAAGCTTTTTGCTTAGGACAGAACATACCTGCATTCTGTAATTTTTTAGGAAACAGTGTACATTTTCTTTTAGACCAGCATCCATAAAGGTGGTCCACAGCCACCTGCTCTGCATCCTGGCTGGACCCTCTCACTCTGTTTGTGGCCACCCCACAGGGCATTAGTCATTGTGTGGTTACATTATTTTCGTTCTCTAACAGGAATGTGCTTTTCATTTCACCTGATATGAAATGAATATGAAGAAGTCACATTTTAGAGTGTTGTCATTTAGAAGGATCATCTTGAAAAAGAAGATTCATTAATTAGTTACACTGGCAGTCTCTTTAATTAGGCGTTGCTGAGTATCTTCAGTCTCTGTGATCTTTAGCATTCCTATCTTGTTATACTTTATTTACATATTTTTTGGACACATACGTAATTCCTAATTAACACTGTAGACCCTACTCCAGTTATTTCAAGATGTCACGTACTGTAGATCTTCAGACATGCTTTCTGGACATCTGCTGAATATAAATTATTCCTCTATTCAGACCAGAAAACCTGCATCCTGCATCCTTTTATTCGGGTACAAGAACACCCACCAGAGACATCCAGGAGAAGGTAATCCACTTTCCAGGTTTCAGTATGGGAGCAAATGAAAGGCACTTACAAAATGAAACCTTTCAAAAGACATTTCTGTCAGGAATTTTAAAAAGAGAATTTGCCTGCAGGGAAATCCTCTGACAGCAGGCTGTCAAAGGCACATCCCACCAGGGTGGTCTGCGGGAGAGAGCGGAACAGCACAGATCGTGTTGGGATTTCAGGAGACTCAGGCAAGCACAGTGCTTCTTAAAGCAGGTGGAAGACAGAAGAGCAGGTATTCATATATCAGACATAAGCCACAGCCCTCCAACAATAAATCTTAGCAAAGAGATATGTGAGGAAATACAGGGTGCTTCTCTACTTTTTCAGCATACCCCTGTATTGGACTAAGCAGCAATTGAAAGAAAAAATCTTTGCTTCAAGCTGTGATCTTCTTTTGCAAGAGTTTGGCCAAATGCTTTTTTGTTAATGCCTTGACCCTGATATCAAGCTTCCATCTACTCAATTTCTATTTTTAGAAGCAGCAGAGAGGATATTTTGCTGTGGACAATACTATAGAGGACAGAGAACTTGTAGAGATGACAAGAATATTATGTCTCCTCTCTGACTGGCTTATCTGATCCTACCAAAACTCTGTTTAATCCTTGCTAGATTGCTTTGATCTTTTGGCCCCAGTGTTATCCATCAGTGTAGTACTCTCTGATCTTTACACTTATGGGTAATGGTGATCAATATGCAATAATCACAGCACCTTCCTAAAATCTCTGTGCTCTCTATTTCTCAAGACTTGCTCCCCCTGCTTTCTACAGATTTAACCTCTTCTTTAATAGGTGTTTGTCTCCTCCTGAGATAAGACTTGAGTTTATACCTTAGAGTGGCTGGCTACTGCCCTTACACTAACAGATGATCATATAAATAAAGCAGGTGCATATTTCTGTGCCACCTCCACAGCTTACACCACCCCAGTTCATAAGTGCATTATAAAGCCTCATGAAGAATCCCAGCAAAAGCACTTCCTCTTATCCACAGAACTAGTATAAGGAAAGAGAATGTGATTTAGGTGTGCAATTGATAAATCCTGCCCAGACATTCCTGCAGAACATCCCTGGAGGGTCTGCATTTGGTGATCTTCTCATTGCTGAAAGAAAAGAGGTCCTGGTTAGCACAGGGAGCTAAAAGAGAATGTGACACCCCCCTCAGGTTACTGGGATCAGTCAGCACCATGGGGGCTGCAGTACTCCACAATTAATTATGCTGAGGTTGTTCTCCCTCTGACTTGTTAGCCACAAAGTATAGCTCTTTACTGCAGCAAATCTTTTAAGTTGTGCAAAAAAAAAAAAAAAATAAGCTCAGGCTTCTCACATATACACAGAGCTGCACCTGGCAGTTGCTTGGCAGAGCAGAAAACAGTGGCTTAGTAAATGAGAGCTGTAGGGAAGGGGCCATTCTGTTATCTTTGTCTTTCTGTAGTGTCCTGCATTGCAAATCCTGGTCTGTGAGTGCAATGATAACACAAATATGTAAATAATGGTGACAGAAGCAATAAGAATATTTCTTTTCTCTGGTGCATGGAGACATGAGGTTTTGGCAGCTGACACTGCTGCCTGCAGTGGAAACTGCTTCTCCAGCTTGGTTTGGCACTGTGAAACCAAAGCCAGGTCTTGTTTGAATCAGATACATCTCTTCTCAGAAACTGCAAAATCTGGACTGACAAAAACTGAGTATTTCAGTCGAGTGCTTGTGCTCAGCAATTGTCTGTCTCTAGGAAGAGATAGGTGCTGGCCTTGGCTTAAATTTCTGCACTGAGGTGAAAAGTTTTCACATCCTTAAAGCCTTTGGTTAAACAGGGTGTAAATTTGTCCTTCTGCACATCCTTCCCAATGGAGAAGGGAGTGCCACATCTTCTGCACTTTCTGGAGGCACTCGTGATGTCCTGTAAGAGACTCCATCTGATCAAAGACAAAGACAGGGGAGGAAGAAGGGCAGGTCACTGATGAGTGACCTGATGGCCCCTGTGCTGCAGTGTGTAGCTCTGCAGTACAGGAGGACAGCCGGTGCTGATTTTAGCAGAGCTTTCAACATTCTGCACCATAGATGGTAACTTTGTAGCCAGGTAAGGATAGAGACTAGACAGATGGAGAAAAAGGGACATAAAAATTGGCCTGACTATTGAACTTCAAGAACAGTGGCTTCTGTTTCACTGCCTACCCAGGTACCAGTGACAGGTGATGCTCCTTGGGGATCGATACTGGGGCTGGCATTTCACAGTGCAGTGACCTGACTGCTGGGAGAGGATGTACTCCCAGCAAGGTAACACTGAATTAGGGGGCAGGTGGGTCTGCAGAAGGACAGGGAGGACATTCACTGTATACTTACATTCTTCCAACAAGCTGGAAGAATGTAAGTATGGACTAACTGGAAGAAGTGCAGCTCAGGGTCACTGAGGGGGTTAAGGGTCAGGAGCACACGAGGTGTGAGAGGAGTCTGAAGAAACAGGCTTAGTTTAGCCTTGAGAAAAGTGGACTAAGAGGGATTGCACTGCTGTTCAACCCTGTTTGAAGTTCTGACTTCCAGTACCACAGAGAAGACAAATCCAGGCTCTTTACAGTGATACATAGACAACTAGGAAACATTGCAGCAGGGAGAATGACAGATTGTCACAAGGAAAGAAATATTTACAATGGGAGTGGTTACACACCAGAAAAGAATGTCCAAATTGGTTTGGAGCCTCCATTTGTGGAGATGTTCAAAGCTCAGCTGGGCAAGGCACTGAGCAACCTGCTCTCATTTGACACTTGTCCCACTTGATGACATCCAGAGGTCCTTTCCAACCTAAATAATTATCTGAGTCTGTTTTTTATGAACTGATTTTCCCTTCCCATTAGAAATAAATATTTAATCAAATGATAGGACCAGCCTGTTTTGTCACAATATTGGATGTACTTCACAGGGCAAAACCAGACTAAGGGAGTGCAGTGATTGTGCAGCCAAAATTTCGCACAACTTCATCTCATGGTAAAGAGAACCACTCTATCTTAGTCACCTGTAAGTGCCTCTAAACATAAACCTACATAAAAATAATATATGGCAGTGAATCTCAGAAGGCAGCTTCTCCCTGTAAAATCTGCACATGACACACTGTCACAAGGGTTATATATGAAGATGATAGTAACCCTTTTTTCAGACTGATATACTACACCAGTAGTCCTGAAGAGCTGGAGTATTCTTCAGTTGATTATCAGCATCCTACTATCCTGGGAAAACTGATACTAAATATGTCATACTGCAGTATATAAAGCCCAGCTCCCTGTCTTGTCTTTACCTTGCAGGGCTCATAATTGTCAATGAAGGAGAAGACCATTGGAAAAATTAACTGGCTGTATCAAGATAAGACCTATTATTTTAAGAAAGTTTCACAATTTAGAACACACTCTCTCTAACAGAGAATGGCTCAGTGAAAAGGCTTTTGTGATCTCAGGAGCCCAAGCTTCAGCAGGCAGCGTGGCTGCCCAGTTCCACACTAGTGACACTGGTCAGTGACACCACACTGCCTATTGGTCATCCTTAAGGAAAATTAAGTCAAATTCCTTCAAGTGAAGATGTGGTTGAACTACATCTGTCTACTGGAATCCCATTTCTCTGACATTTATTTTCTTAGAAGGGTTTCCCTGATTACTTGTTCATCAGTAGTGAAAGAAGAGATGTCCCCAGAAAAATGTAGGTACTCTAGGGGGAGTGGGTTTTCTCCCCTCAAATCCTGGTAGGGAGCAAATTTTTATAGCTCCAGAGACACTCATTTAAGGGTATTACTCTGCAGAAAGAGACCCAGTCCATCTTCCTCAAAGGGCAAGAGCCACTCTCCCAGAGATTTGTTTAAGCTACCTGTAAAATAAACACGACTTTAAACTGTCAGCACCATAGGTACTAAATCAAGAAATAGGACAGCAGTTGCTAGGAAAAGAGGTTTTACAGTCTATGAAAATATTGCCTGTAGCAGGAAACAGAATGTGTTGCTTAATTGCTGTGCTCTCAGCTCCCTGCTCGTCCCGCTGCCAGCTGCCTGCTGCACACAGCGCAGTGTCCTGTCCCTGCTGTGGCCACAGTGCTCTTCCACCACAGCCTGAGACATCACCACACTTCCAAAATAGGATGCAGGATGACAGTGTAGTTGGTCTTGTTCAGATCTTCCAGGATGCCTGTTGTCTGTGGTAGGAGAGAGGGTGAACACAAGTGCAGCTGTTGCCACAGGGGCGCAGTGATGAATTCCTGTACTGCTATAAACATCTCAGGCACCAGGGGCAACCGGGAGAGGTGGCTCCGAGGGGAGGAATGCATTTACTGTCTGAAATGCAGTATGAAGCAATATGGTCAAGAAGCTAGTGGGCTAATCACATTAGTGTGTGCTAGAGCTGCTGGGGAGTTATTTAAAATGACTTGAGATTGCAGCTGAGAAAAGTAGCTCTGGCAGAGTAGCCTGGGGAAGAGACTGTGTGTCATTGCTGTCAACCTTCTCCTCTTATACCAGGTGAAAAAATAGAAAAAAACACCCTGAAATAAGCACAGCTGCCAGGAGCATGTCTCTGCAGGACAAATGTGACCTAGGTGCCACCACCAGTGTGGTGACCGGCCACCTTCACCCTCCACTGTGCTGTTGGGACTGCAGGGCCATGGGAGGCAGAGATTGGCAGGAGCTGCTGACAGCTGGAAACCCCCCAGCCTCCAGATCCTGGTGCCTGAACAATATGGATACAGAAGGGACAAGTCCCTAGGGAACACTCTATCACATTATGGAAAAGGACCAGGTTTTTCAGGTCCCAATCTAATATACCTGTGACCCAGGGCAGACTGTCAGAGGTTCCCCTGGGCCCTGGTTGCTCTGTAGAGGGGACAGTATTTTTGACATATGATGCTAAACTTCTATGTGAGTGTAACAGCTTGGAGATATTCAGATGGCAGGGGAAAGAAATATGTTATTTTTACTAGACTTCAATTCCACTGTAAAAACCTTAAAAACAGGCACCAGGATAGTAAAACCAAGAATATTTGCTTTGTAGGTCTTACCTTGCAGAGCAATTTTGCTTTCTACCAGTGCTGACACCTGTGAGTGTGCACTAGCCAAGGATGGCCAACTGGGAATGCCCTAAACTGGTCAGGAAATTTGGATTGCTCCTGCTTGTTCACTTGAGCATCTGAAGGCATATGAAACAATGTATTTTTATTGGGACGTGATAGAATTGGCAAATCAGGTGCAAATTATTTAGCTCTTATTGTTTACTAGTAACATTTCAGAGCTCCACACACAAACACAAAAGGGAGTGTAGCAGCACCTCAGGTTGCTCTCTAGTGCTTAAATAACAAGATGCAACTAAACAGAAGACTAAAACATCCCTTACCATCCACTATTAAAAAAAGAAGACTATACAATACTATACAAAAAAATGTATATTACTTTCATGCAGCTATGGTCTGTGAGGGCATCGTGATGTTGCCCACCTGAGTGAGCAGGGCACCTTGCCAGTATAATGTGGTATTTCTGGTGGAGCACATTTGTCTATTTTACAACCCTCTTAGTGCACAGCTTACTTCTTTCAGGCTCTGTAAATCCCTGATGGTTGTGAAAACAGGAGAGACTAGAATTATTTATACACAGAGACATTATTAGGACCAAAATTAATGAGAACAACACTATGGGTAGGAAAGATGAGACTGAAGGAGACCTTCCTGCCGTGGGGACCTGATTTAACTGTTCCTCTTACAGAGTGACTCTCTCAATGTGTGCACTGGCAATTTCATCCCTCAAGACAATGAAAACTAAACCAGTGAGAAATCACGAAAAATCAGAATGGGAACTGCCCATTGGTTACTTCCTAAAAAAACTGTATTCCCCATAGGACCCCCAGTAGTCACAGGACACTTCTGAGATTGAAGGGAGTTATTTCAAGTCCAGTGTGATATTCAGGGCTACTAGAAAGCAGGATGAAATAGAGCATGAAGTACATTTTTCCTAGTAACTCAGAAATAATGATGAACTAGTTCAAGGTCTAGAGAATCCCAAAGCAAAGGCAACACATGGAAAGCCTGACCATTGCTTTTCAGAGAAGTTCACACCAGGCTCCTGCCCTGGGGGCTGCTCCTTGCTGGGCAGGGTTGTGGTGCCCTGCAGGGGACAGGAGTCCCACCTTGGCACACTCTGCAGGCCAGGCTGATGTGACATGCAGAGCCTTTAATTTCTGAGTAGCACCATGTGCACACCATCATTTACACTTTTAAGAAGATGTCATCAAATACTGGGAAGCACTTCTGCAGCTGGGTAATTGAATTCAGAGCAACCCATTCCTGAATGGAAAATTAATAACTTGGCAACTTCAGACTTTACTTTATTAACTCTTTCCCTAACACTCAAGAAACAATCCTCATAAATTTTATGAAATAAAGAAATCTCTTAGGACTTACAGGAATTATATTACTTGTACATCTTCCCAGTTCATATGCATATCACACTCATATCTGTATTTCCATCTACAGAAACTTTTACCTATCTATATTTCCTATCCAGCATGTTTGTCCTAGAAATGTCCTAAAACAATAAGACAAACAATACCACTCACAGTGAGCACTGTTTGCAGAAAGCACAGACACCATCCAACCTGGATCATTCCAACGTAGGCTGACCATATAGAAGTTCATACACACAAAAAAAATTGTGAATTGTGTTGCAGTAATGGGTGAAGTGGGTTAATATGCCTGGGTTGGTGTTAACAAGATAACTCTGTTGCCATTGCTCTCATCAATGCAGTAGTAGAGAAGTTGCTTTCCATCACAACATCTCTTCAACATCTCAGATGAGCCATGTGTGTGAAGAAAAAAAAAAGCCAAAAACCCTCACAGCTCTTACCTCAGAAGAAATTTCATGGAAATGTTCAAAGTTTTCTACTGGAAAAATTGTTTAAAGCTCTTATCTGAGCATTCAGATAGGTCACACAGTCTTGCAAGGCATCATTTTTTTTGTCTACTCTGTACAACTAGAGCTGGGTATTAAAGGTACATGGCATATAAGTAGAAATATGTATAAGGGTAGTAAAAAAATAAATTGCTTGATTCACTCTCTTGGAATTTATTCCCAACATTTACAGCAAACTGAATAATCAAGTGAATAAAGCTGTACTTCAGACTTAGTATAAATTCAGCACTAATCTGATTACAGAAATAATTCTTTTTCAGGGGGAGGTAATATGTTGACTGAGATATAAACCCTGAATATATTGGGAAACAGAAACCTAGCACAAGAAAGCATATATCTGTGCTGCAGATTAATTACAGGGAAGCACAAAACAAACCAAAAAACACCCACTCTCCCTTTCTGAAAAAAACCCAAGCCAAAAAAAAAAAAAAAAAAAAAAAAAAAAAAAAAATAGTGCAAACTGAGCATGAAATGGGAGTAATCCTATTTGCTGAGAAGTATCACAGCAGGAGCTCCAGAGAAAGTGGTTGACATGGTTGTCTTCACCAAGTGCTCACGCAGCCAGGGATGCCTTGCAGCACCCTGTGCATGTCACCCCACTGCAGCAAGATTGCCCCTTATGGCCTCAGCAATGATAAAGGAGAACTGTTCAGCAGTTTTTGTTTACAGGATTTCATCTCCTTTAGAGTTGCTATTTTTGATGGAACATAGTTTTTTACTGCTGTTCTGAGAAATCTCAGATGTCATGCAGAATGCCTTCAGGAACATTGGTTTGGGGTGAAAACTCCACAGGGCAGCAGTCGGGAAAGGGGAGAGGTGTCAGTTCTCTCAACTGGACAACTTCTGTCCTGGTGTGAATGGTGCCCTTTGGCTTCAGGCACAAAGTCAGACTCTGCTGGTGGCCCTCAGCAGAGGGCATGAAGCCAGACCCTGTTGGATGTCTTTTCTGCAGATCCCACACTGCCTTGTGGGCAAACAGGTCCACACGCTGTGGAGGATGCCATGCCTTGAACTGCACACACATCCCTCCCAAATCTTCTGACTTCAGTTTTTTGTTCATCGCCTTGCACTTGGTCTCTGAACAGTTTTGGGCAGCAGCAGCACCCTCACAGTTTGAACTGCCACTGGCACAGACTGGGCAGTGAAAGAAGTGAAGAGGAAAAGCTTTGAAAATGCCAGCATGGGTGCACCATACCTTCTGATCTGGTGGGCTAAAGAGCGAGCCAACTTCCTGGGACTCTTTATTCAATTTTATACTTACTGCATTTCCTATCAATTTCAGCATATATATATATATATACATATACACATACATACTCTGCTTACCTTTAATCACAGTTATTTTCAGTCCCTCTGGTATTGTGGATCAAAAAGCCCTGTTTGCAGGCTAGAAATTGCTACAATGGTGTGGGGGTGTATTACAAAAGTCCTGTCCAGGACAGCTCAGCAAGGCCCTATGAGGCTCATACTCCTGACTCAAGCATTGTACAGAGCACAGCTCAGCTATGATGTATGCTGGGAAACTGTCCTGAGACACCTACCAAGACTGGGAAATGTGCAAATCAAATCAGAAAGAGGATAGCTCAGATCGCAGATCTGCCAACTGACGGGAAGGCAGCCGAGCTGATGGCAACACACAAGTTAAAACCTCAACCCAGTTAGATGTTGATAGACATGGAGCAATCTCCAGAGAAACTGAAATGGTTGGATGGATGTCAGCATCACTTTGAGAGTCCCAGTCTCACTACTGATTTTTTTTGCAGCCCAGAAAAAGAGAAGAAAGTAATACAGTGAAGTAGAGGAGACTGCATTCATTAAAGCATTTCTATATCTGCTCTGCATTTTTCAGACCTCAAGGAAATCTCTGTCGGGGAAATCTGAAACTTTTGGAAAGTGTATCTCATATAATGGTGGAAAAGAGCCTGCAATTTCACAGTGAGGCACGATCTGATAATCTTGTACTAAATATGATTTAACTTAAATTATCTCATTAAATGCTCTTCTTATTATTGCCCATTGCTGAGCAGATATCTGGGGCACTGCTGTATGGTTCCCCATGAAAAACACAGTGATGTGGAAAATATTTTTAGTGTAGTATATTTTAATGACAAGTTTACTATGGTCCTTGAGCACAGGATCACAGCACATGAACCAAGCTTGTTTGCCTGCTGGCTGCTCCCTTCCTTCCATCTTGTCCTGTTCCTGCCTGGCAGGGATCATGCCAGCCTGAGGAATTGACTCTGGCTGCAGACCTTCTTTAGAAACATGATTCACAGCAGCTGGGAATCTATATCACCAAATATAAGTACCCCCAGGATGACTTTCCAAAGCATTTTTTAGACCTTTGCATACCTGTCAAAGAAGCAAACAGTAGTTTATCCTAAATTCAAATGCTCTCTAAAACTTTGAGAAGCCTTGACATTAAATACACATCCCTTGGGTTTCAATGACACCTAATAGACAGTATGGGAGTCATCCATTAAACACGCTTGCAAAATGCTTTACTATATATAACTGAATATCCTAAAGGCTATTTAGACTGTGCTTAATTAATTTCCAGCTTTGTTGATCTCCTCAATACAAAAGGCAATGTCTGTTCATGACTAGGAACCATAATAGGGGCTTATTTTAAAGTCTCAGGATTTTCTTATGTCTTTTGTATTACTCAGAATCTCTCTGTTGTGAGTGGAAGTAAACTACGCCTGAACTGTGCAAGAAAATACACTGCAATAAAAATAATTAATATTTCACTGCAAAAAAGTTTAAAATCCATTTGGAGCCAGGTAGCATCTGCCCAAGGCCCAGTTTATTCTGCCTTTTAGCTATTCACCCAAAGCAAGAAGAGCAAGCTGGGAAGCACTGAACAGCTGCAGCAGAGATGAGCCCGCCCCAGGAAGGGCAGGGGGCCAGCAGCCCTCTCCTCACAAGCTTCGATGCACAGCAGGATGTGGTGAGTTTGCAGAGCACCTGCAGGAAGGATGCAGATGAATTTTGTGGTTTATATCTGCTGTCTTTAGTCCTGCTTGGGGCTGGCTCCCCAGTCTCATGCCAGCTCATCATCCCACTGGAGTGCTCAGCAAGGCGACGGCGGCACACACAGCCCGGGCGGTTTGCAGGGCTCCCGATGGGGTGTGCAGGGTGAGCAGGAGAGGACACAGGCCTGTGAAATCCAGGCTGGCATCTGCCTGAGCCAGCTCCCAAGGGAAAGATGATGGTGTCTCTTCCACTATTCTCCAAAAGCAGTCACTAATTCAGAGTCAAAACCACACCTCTAAAAGACATGGCTGTTTGGGCCTCAAAAATCACACGCTGGCAGGGGCCAAGAGGGAAAGTGAGCTGAGCCCTGCTGTGTGTTGGAAAGGAAGCTTCAGGGTCTTGAAGGGACCTGTTCCCCAAACTGAAAGCTTGCTTCCTCTGTCCAACACAAGTGTTTCAAGTCCTTGTCAGAGCCTTGTGGGCAGCTCTTCTCCCAGGTAATTGTGCCCTCTCACCCATCAAACCACCTCCCAAGCGCTGGTGTGCGCAAGAGAGGCAAGTGTTCTCTTGATAGGATTATTTATATTTATATTTCATTATAAACAAGTCAGAAAAGTGAAAAAAACCCAACAGCTACAAAAATCCCATGACAGTAAGGGAGCAAAGCAATTCATCATACTATGTTTTTATATTTATACAGCTCTGCAACAGTATCACAAAGAAGAAAGATAAAAAGCAGCTCATATAATTCACATGTTAATAGCCCACATATTCCAGAAAGTGAAAAAAGAGAGAGGATAATATTGCCAGAGCACAGACATGAAAGGTCAAGGCAGATCAAGGTGCTGAAAATCATGAAACACAGAAGAAACACTGTAGAAACTTGTATTTAAAGAAGAATAAAACAACAATAAAGAATTTTAATGAAAAGCAGGTAGGCATTTCATTTCCCTGAATTAAAAGTGCTTTTCAAATGTGTTCATCCTCAGATAAAAAGAAGAGAAAGAGTGCAAAGAAGTAGTGTCCTTGCAAAACCCCAGCAGAGCTCAGACTGCAGCGCTGGCTCCTGGCATGGCCTCTGAAGTTAAGCACGACAGGGGGCTGAATTCTGACTCCTTTCTCATCTTTGCCTGCACCTTTTGCTCACATTCTTTTTTATGTGTAAGTCCCAGAAAGCATCAGTGGAGAAAACCAGAAGGATGTAAACTTGCTGCTAAGTCATCAGGACAACCTCTGCTCATCTCATCTTGGGCAGCCTGCTTTTGCAGGGCTGTGTCCAAAGCGTGGTCATTGCCATTCCTCTCACAGCTGCGCTTCAGAACTTTCACCTGCAAATGGGATTACAAACGCAATCATTAGTACAGATTCCCCAAGAAGCTTTCACAGTATTACAATTAGATTTCCCATTCTAGCAGCATCTAAATCAATATGATATGATTAGTTACTCTCGTGGATTACATGCTGCTGTACAAAACCTTCACACACAGAAATCTGAGTAATTTAATCAGGCAGTAATGGATTCTGGGAATGCTCCCACTGTCTAGAAACTTAAAATCTTTCTGTCTCTATAATAATTTGCCATTATGCACCTGAAGCTAAATTGCCTGACATACCTGACAGTGGACAGCAGTGATTAAAACAGGTCACATCTCATCAGCCAAAGTGGCGACGCCCTCTGAATTCACTTAGAAAACTGAATTTGAGGGAGAAAAAAAACACCTTTACTTGTTTTTCCTGGGCTATAACTTAGGTTTTAAGCTGTCTCTTTAAATATATCTATGTGTGTATTTGTGTGTGTGTGTGAGAGAATGAGAGAAAGACAGTGTAAGTGATATACATTTCTCATCATTTTAGTCAAGGCAAGAGGAGTATATGAACTTATGCTCCTGGGGAAATGCTGCAGACCAAGGCAGAAATGAGCACATCATTTTATTTCTCTGAAGGTGCTCAGCACTGCTGAGCAAGATATTGGGAAGGAGGACCCTTTCTGGAAGGGTCTTGAAAGAAAAGAGTCCTTGGGTGCCATTGTCAGCAGCTCAGAGGAGGGAGCAATGCTGTGCAAAGGAACCTGAGCTGCTGATAGCTGCTGTTCAGGAAAGGATTTGCACCTCATGCTTCCCCAGCTTGGATAAACAGCTCAGCCCTGCACCTCTGAGCTGCAGCAGCTTTCCTCTGCAGCCATCCTGAGACTGCAAACAGTCCTGAAAAGCAAAACACCATGCTCAGTGCTGCAAAGGCAGCTGACAGTGGCAAGGGGAAAACTCACAAACTCATGCATGGAGAAACAGCTACAGCTTCATTTGAAAAATTGGTCCTGTATGTTTCTAGGCAGAAAATACTCAGAAATGTGCTGCTGTTCATCTGTTATCCTACCAATATGCAACAGCTTATGCCTAAGAAATACAAGGCGTTATGTTACTGTTGAGGACATTCTTTTTTCTTACAGCACAGTTGCATTGAAATAGTCCTGACCCCTCGTGCCTGGGGACTCCTGCTTTTGAGGAGGATTTTTCCTATGGTAAATTGATATTTTAAAAAGCCAGTTGGCAAGAAAAGAAAGAAAAATAGCTATCCACTGAAACTTTCCTAAGCAATAATTGCCAGTGAACTCTGCCCTCATTATAAAACTCTACATAGCCTGACATAAAAAAGCCCCATGATACACATACACTTTTCACCTCTGCATTCCCCATAATAGTCTCAGCTACAGCACTCTGTTCAGATATGCTGACCAGAGTAACATAGTTGCAGTGTTACTCTACATCTTTTTAAGAGTGAGGTGTGGTCTGTGTGCTGAGCCAGGTGTGGTGTGTGCCAGGGCTGCTCTATGCCCAGAGACACCACAGCACATTGTGGCACTGCCAGGCATGTTAGTCCTCCTGGCAGGAAGCTCTTAGACAAATCTCTTCTTAATTTTTTCTTGGAGGAAATCTGTGGAGGCCATTAACCAAAGGAATTGGTGCCAGTGGCATTTGGGCAGGGGGAGGAGGGTGCTGCCAAGCCACTGGTCATGGCCACTTGCCCACCCATGCTCTGCAGCCCAGAGTCCACCACTGAAAGGAAGGGCTGACATTTACTGCAGGCTGGAGATTGGACCACTGCATTACCATTAATAAACAATAAAGCTATTAAGGCATATTAAAGCTTGGCAATGAACTTGTCAAAATGGATGATCTATAAATCAATATAAACAGCAGTGACAGGCAGTAATTGAATTCCAGTGGTTCCTCATAACATGCTAAATATGAAGGGACATGACATGCTGAAAATAAAGTAAGAAAGCTGAAAAATTGATAGCATTAACGTTCTCCTGGTGAAACGTGGCATCGCTTCAGCCCTTAATGGGGATCAAACTGTGAATACGTATTGACTTCTTCTTTTAAAACAAGAAAATGGCCACATAAATGTGAGACTTCCCAATTTAGAAATGGCTGCTCAAAAAGTTCACAGCCACGCTGGATGTCACTGCCACAGAGCAGCAGACAGAGCCCTCCTCCGATGGGTTCATTAGCAGGACTTCTTGCTTTACTTGGGTAGGAAGAAGGACGCGTTTTGTACAATCCAGAAAGCCTCTGAAGTTGATTCATCCATTTTCATCTTCCATAAAGGACCAGCAAAAGCCCATTGGGCAGGAGAAGTTAATGCTAGCATGCTGCCTGGCTCGGGTGGCTACATATCTTTCAAATTCAAATATAACAAGCCAGGCCTCAAATATCAGCAGAGATCGAGACAATCAGAACGGAAAGAAATTGGTGAAGTCGCAGCAAGCCTTTTAATGTAGATTCAAGTGACAGCAAATAAATCATGACAGCTTCTGTAGATGGAACCAGGGCCTCATTCTTTATTTTCTCTTGATGTGCTCCACTTAGTGAAGCCTTTCTTAGACAATTTTTTCAATTGAGCCCTATGCCACTGGAGTTCAGAAAATGCTGAAAGGGAGGGTTCGGACATCTTACTGAGAATTATTTTCTCTGTGCCACCTCACTCATGGGCAGAGAACACTTGTATTCAAAATTCATGGGAGATATTTGCATTTCAAGGGTGTCTCTGGGCACAGAGAGGGAAAGCAAAAAAATAATTACATAAATGAGTGCCCATGGGTGAGTGGTGGCCTGGTAATAAGGTCCTGAGTGGCTGAGAGCAACAGAGATGGGACAGGGACTGGCCACCAGTGCAGAATCAGTGCAACAGCCAAAAAGCAGCAAGTGTGCCTGGCTTGGCTGCCACCACTGGGCTAAAACTCCTGCATGGATAAAGTCCATATTTAACAAGAGGTAGAACTTCATCAGGGACACTTTGCACCAATGTGTCTTGAAAACAGCCCATGCTTGGAAGAGAGACAGGTGTGGGGCAGGGCATTTTCTGAGTTACTCTGTTTTGACACAAAATTTAAAATTAAAATTAAAATAAAAACTGTAAGAAACAGATCAAGAAGGCAGCATTATTTCCTTTTAAATATAGTTTACTCTTCGGGGTCAGCCAAGACTCATCTGACCTATCTGCTGTGCATTCTGTTTTCAGATTTGCTGAGCATGTACTGATGTAACATGAAAGGTTAAGGAAACCTGTGATAAAAAGTCTAAAACCTTTAGAGACAATCTATAGAAATATAAGACATGCATCATCCATACCTTGCATGGGCACTGGTGAAGCAGGTCTCAAACAAAATAATTTTGCCTGTGGGGATATGGAGAATGCCAGTATCCAGCATCCCTGCCTACTCTTGTACACCATTCCCCCCCATCCCATCCTAAATTCCTCCATCAGGAGCTGTGTGTTACCTTCCTGTGCCTTTAAACCTGCAGGAGCTGGGAAGCATGATGTGCAATAATAGTACTGGCTTTAACCAGCAGGACGGCTCTGACACATTGTCCACTGAAACAGATGAACTTGCCTTGACTTTTCCCTGAATCTGCATAATCCCTAATTTTTCTTATGGGGAGATTTTTTACTGTCATTTAAAAGATGAGAATTTAGTCAACTGAATGCAGTGCTGATTAGCTCAGTGTTGTAATTGTGCTTCATGAACTCCTACTGCTTGTATGTTACAGCTCTCCAAATTCCCATTAAACTATTACTCTAGGTTTTATGATACTTCAGAACTGAAGTATCAAAAAACTGTGATGTAAGTGGAAGAAACCACAGTGGCAATTTATAAAAGAACGCATATGAATTATTATGAAAGCAACAAAAAACCCAACAAAACAAGGGAGCCTGTTTGCTACATCCAGAGAGTCTACTGACCTGTGAGAACAAGTGAAAACCAGATATGACATGGCAATAGCTGGCTTTTCAAACTGCCTACAGCATGTCACCATGTTGGGTTCAGGGCTATGCACTTGTTCTTCAGTGCCAATGCAAGAAATCCAGCCCTCTCCACTCAGATTTCCTTTCTGCAGCACCTGTTGGGGAAGAGAAGCAGCCTGTTGTGATTGTGTTAATACACTATTCACATTTCCATTTGTTGCTTTCTCGGTCACTACGCTCAGAGAAGAGTTTTATACCATAGGAGAAACCTTTATTCCCCAAATACTTGAACCCCAGGGTTATTACAACATAAGCATCTCAGTCACTGCTGTATTTGGAGCACAGTTCCTGTGTAGTCTCATTGTACTAGAACTGTTTTGCTCAAGCAAGGCAGGACAACAAACCAGCTGTGCAAAGTCAGGGAGCAGAGAATTGCTCACCCACCTCTCACTGCTGTGCACAAGCTCCCTGTCCATGTCTTCTTTGCAGCAATCCACACCTGGAGCCAGGAAAGAGACACTGTAGAAAGAAAAATTGTTTAAAATAAAGTGACCAGCTTTCAAATGAAGGCTTATAAGGAGATGTGATAAATCTGTTTGTGCTTCTTCTGTACTTGGAACAAAGCCAGAAAACAAGTTAATTTTTACAGGAATGCACCACCTCATTTTCTCATGAAATAATCATCTCCTTGCAGGGTACTAGAGAGGGATTTCCCTGGGGGAACTTGGTAGTGAGAAGGGCATTAGGAACATTTCCAAAATCCGTAGTTCCCTAGGCAAAGCAAGAGCTTTCCTCTTGTCAGCTCCAACCCAAGTCCTAACCCATTTGTGACCCTTACTCTACATCTATCCCTAATCCTAACTCTTGCCTTGCCCTATTACTAGAGGAAAAGAAAGATTATTTGTTTTTTTTTTAATTATTGTTTCTCTAATGTGAGTCTGGGAGAACTTCCCAACCCATGTTTAGGGTTAGGGTTGAAAGAGAAATCCCAGTACACCAATGCAAGTGAGACTGAAATGGGGTTGCAAAAGGGAAGCAGAGGCTTCAGAGATGGTAGCTGAGAGAAGTTTTTAGTATGGGTAGTATGGGTAATGGCCAGAGGAAAACTGCCAATGGTTCAGCTGCAGCTGGTTTAAGATTAATACTAAGTTTAGGGTTAAGAGAAAAGTTCAGAGCTTTATTTGCAGTGGGACTGGAAAAAAGAAAAAGGGATCAAAGAATGCAGCAGCAAAATATTTTAAATTCATCCTCACCAGCTACTAGTGAGGTGGTGAGGAATGAGTGACACATTGCTTAGATGCACCTCTGAACCCAGTGATGCCTTCAGACAGACCAAAACACCTCCCAGGGGTCAGCTGCCCTTTGTCCAGCACTGGCCAACACAAGAAGGACTCAGATTAAGAAACAAAGGTAGTTTTCTTTCATTATTTTTAAAAGACTGATTATTCACAAACTGTATTCTCTGTAATTTCTGACCAATAGCCAGCACTAGATCTGGCTCCCGAGTCAAGCACATCACACATTCTTGAAAATATGATACCAAAAAAGATGTTTTGCTCAAAGTGCCTAAAATGGAACCAGACAGAAGTTAAATAATGCTACCCAGACACAAACTGTGCTGAAACACAATTCTGGTTGCCCCTAGGTTTGTTATTTCTCCCTTGTTTAAGAATAGCAGTGTTTGGTGTCACTGGTCTCTGGAGGCTGCCACCACAGCCTCCTACTGCTCACCTGCCCAGGTGCAGAGGAGTGGCACAAGGCTGCTTTCCCTGTCTCCGTGGCTGCTCCTGCAGATCAAAGACCTACTGACAAAAGCAAGATATTTGATTCTTGCCAGCAGAAAGCACTTGCAATCTTTTGTTCACTGGACATGGGGACAAATAGCTATTTACTGTGAACTGCAGACTCATGCAAGAATTAAATGCCTTTGGTGGTTATGAATGTAAACACACACATCTTGAGATGAGAGAGTCCAGGAATTGCTTCCTACTTTACATTTCGAGTGAGTAGTGAACTCTGAACCTGAAAAACACACAGCTTGAAAAGCATCCTTCCCTTCCTCTCCATGATTGCTAGGCAAGGGATGGGGAAAGCAGGCTGAGTCCAGCTGTGGCAAAACCCCTGGGAGGATGTGCAAAGCCTTTTTTTGGTTACATAATCCCTCTGCAAGCCCTTTCCCATTAAAATCTGATTAAAAGCAGTGGCCAGGAGGACTTCACCTTTAGAGAATGACACTTACAAGAAATCACTTCCTAAACAGATAGTTGCCTGAGTCCCTGAGATGAAGAAGATGTTTGATGGATAAGAAGGCAATATTAAAGCGTCTCCTCACACAAGAAAACAGAATGAGAGCAATCATCAGAATTTATCAGCCTGAGAGGAGCAGAGTGTTTTCCTGGCACTGAAGGAACCCAATACACTAAATCAAAACCAGAGCATGGGCTCATGAAAGAAAGAGACAGATGTCTCTGCCATATAAATACCACATAAATGAACTTTCTGGACAGGGGTTCCTATTTAAGCACACACCATAGTGACATCTGAGAAAGACATAACAAAACAAAGCCAAGCATGAAGCTGGTATCAGCATTGGAGCTGCATCCATTTTTGAAGGGTAATGACCTATCTACCAACCATGCTTAGGGGTTATGGCTTTGTTATTTCAGATCTTCTTTGCAAAGCCCCAATAACCTCCTCTTACCACCTGAATCAACACCCGTGTGTTTACGAATCACCCATTTTTAATTCATTCCGGCCAAAATATGGTCTACACTCATCAAAATCCTGCCTCCTGAGGGCAAGAGGAGCTTCCTGGTGAAAAGAGAAGTGAGCTGTGGTTCAGGGTGAGCTGTGTCCCAGGAAGATACTGCTATATCCATGACACATCATGGATATACACATGTCCCAATGGACAGCAGCAATATAACACTGCCACAGTTCCAGAAAATGCTCAGAAAACAAGAGATGCCCTGAGAATGCCAGGTAGGACACCTCTCTTTTGATAATAACCCAAATATAAAAGCACAACCATAAACTTTCTTTTATAAAGATAAATTGAGTCTTAAATCAAATCAGACTTGAGCTCAAACATGACTTTTACATGGCTGCCAAGTGTAAAATAGAAAGCATGACTTCATTTTCCTAATAGAGAGATACAGACTATGCAGGTCTTCTTTGGATGTAGAGGGGCAGAAAGGAATAATGCAAAGACCAAAGTTTTGCAACAGCAGCCTGGGTGAAATACACATGGGAAGAATGGATTAGTAGCTCTTCATGTTAGAATACACTCTAAGAGCATGCAGGCATCACTGGAGGAGGTCAAACACAAACCTCTCCTTGGGAACGGGTGAGCTGACATCACAGGCATCTGCATTAACCCCTGGCACTGATTAGCCTATTCCCCACTCCCTGGAAAAGCAGTCTGCAAATAGCATCAGGCCTGACCTACTTCTGCCTGCTTAGCTGCAAATTTCAGTGATTGGAGATTTTCTGTGCTGGGTTTCTTCCAGCAAAGTGTCAGACTTTTCTTTCTTGCCCTTCAGAGGCATTGAGCAAGCCCAAGGTCCCAGAATGTGCTCCTGTGAGCTGGAGAGGAGAGGGAGGGATGAGCTGTGGTGTGGGAGGGCACCCAGCAACCTGTGTGTTTAAGACATCAGACAAGTGGCACTGGTGGAAAGGAGTGATGTTTTCAAGGCATGGCTTGCACATCTGGATGAAGGCAGACTGCTTTTCACAGGCAGGGAATAGCTTTGTAAAGAGACATGGAAACCTGAGCAACATGCTTAACAGCACATTTATTCAGTGAGGAGTATTATACAAATGTCATGTCTGTTGAACTCATTTTAGTGCTCTGAAGGCTGAGAGATGGATTGAATAGGTAAGGTCATCATCTAACTCCAGAAAAAATCTTATTGCTGCAGCTCAAAAGCACTGTGTTCTTTTTACTGCTGAGCTCTGCCTTCCGAGCAAGAATATTCAAGGAAATCTAGTGGAATACAAAAAGTTTTGTCCCCCAGCTCTTCCAAGGATACATGTCACCTCTTTGTCCCAGTCATTAGGAATTAGGCTGCAATTGATACAGTCGTTTGGGGAGTTAGAGTAAGATAATGAATTAATTAGTTTTAGGGTTTTTTTTTCATTGCTGTGACTTGACCATTAATCATTTCTTAACAGGATTTTTTTTTAATCCCCCTACAGTCATACAAATTGAACATCAAATTTAAATGGAACAGTAACATTACATCCAAGTAAGAACTAAGGAAAAACCTCCAACTGCATACTTCCATGAGAGAGAAGTAGCTATACCATGTTAATATTAGGAATTTTCCCATTGAAAAATAACACAGAAAAAATATCCAACCAAGTTGTCCTTAAATGAAATATGCCTCAACTAAAAAATTCCTACAGGATCCATCTCCTCAGCTCTTCATTATCCTGTTTCCAAAATGCAAGTGAGAATACAAGTGCAGGACCTTAACAACATATATTTTTCTGCTGTGCTGTGTTCAGTGCTACATACAATGCTCCATGCTTGAAAAGGAGCATGAGCTCCAGTTTAAATTTTTCCTCACAGCTATACTAGTGCCAGGAAAATCAAAGAAGACTGTAAATGTGTGGATTTAGCGTGTACTTTCAATATATAGATCTTAGTATAAATATTTAAATATCCTAGTATTTATCCTAATTTTTTTTAAGTTTTGTACCATAATAGGTTTATTAAATCAATACATAGAAACTGTTGTTAGGCAGATGGCAAAGTCTGGTCTTAATTTGATGAAGTAGTTGAAAAAGAAGGATGATTCCTCTGTGAAAATTATAGGGAATTTCTTTAATGGTTTTGTAATTTCTTTATGCTGCAGCAAAATTCACTGCAGCCTTTTTTTTTATATAATTCCATGAAAAAAGATTAAGATATGAAAAACTTGTTTATTCAGACCAGAGACAGAATGTGGACTTTTGTATAGGTGGAGAGTCTTGTGAAAGCTTCTGCAGTGACCATTTTTGCAAAAACAGCAAATTCATTCATATTTGACAGGTAAACTACACCTGAGTAACTAAAGTACATATTTATGCAGTGTTTGCACACAAATCCTCGATTACATGCTTTAAAATCAGTGGAGCACTTCAACTCCTAGAGCTATGTATAAAAGGGCTGAATAATTTTATGGTCAGCAATAATAGCATTTTTACTTTTGCAAATAAAGGAAACTTGGGTCAAGCAGAAATATGATTGCCACAGGCATTAAAAAGCAACAAGCACATATGTGTGTGTGTGGCACTGTGTACTCAATCAGGTCTATAACGCTTGGATGAATGGATCATCAAATCTTCTGCTAATATTCAATTTCACATTCATTTCCTTCAGATGAGGTCTCCTCTGTTGATCCCCAGAGGCAGGTGAAGGCAGTGTTGCCCTGAGCAGCCAGACCCCAGCCCTGGGTGAGGAAGGTTGCAGGCCATCTGGGGCCATTTAGGAACAAACTGATTGACTGACACACTTGTCTGTCTCTCCTTGGCTTTTGTAGGGAACAAAGCAACTCCAGAGGAGGACATGCAGGACACCTTACACTGGCCCTCTACCAAGGATGTGAGGTCTGAAGGACTTGCACAGACCCCTCCAGTCCTCTCCTTGGCAGCACACAGAGCTCAGGTGACAGCCCTGTTTGGTGTTCCCTGGGATGTGGGACGTGCAGGCTTCTCAGCTCTACAGTGTTGACATGACTGAACCAGGGGCCAGTAATATGTCCTAAATAGCAAATACCTGTTATAGGAATGTAAATTGTTCAGGCATATTAGACAATCATTTAATGAGGCATTAGGACACACAAAGAAATCTTCCAAATACCAACCAGGAATGTCTCAGGTGGACCTGATTCTGCCTTGGTGAGGGAGAAGGGCTGGGTAATGCCTAAGGTGTCAGCCTGGAGTCTGCTCCTATTTCAAAGAGTGGTATTCAGATCACAGATCACGTCAAGTGAGTAACAGAGCTGACTCTGCAGTCTAGACCTCAGTAGAGCCATCCAGCCCTATATCCCTCTTTCCTAATTCCCCTTGCTTGCTTGCCACTGATGTTCTCTACAGATGTGTTTGAAGGGGCAGAAATGTATGGTGAATTGCTGCAAGCTAACCTAGAAGACACAGCACTCTTGGCCTGCTCTGAAGAGGGATTGATTTTTAGGGATTTTCATATGGGCATCAGGGCCCCCTTGGGTCTCAGGGAAGCTGGAGGATCTTCTCCCACAGCAGAATGCCCAGGAGTATAGCACAGGACAGAAACACATGAGACATTTCTCTCCGACAGTATTAACTCTGATAATAATGTCACCAGCCCAAGAGAGAATATATTTCTCTTTCACAGACTGAAATAAAAAGTTAGCATTTTGAGAGCTTTGCATACATTACAGGAATTAGATATACTGCACCACAAACACTGCTGTGCTGCACAGGGCCTCTGCAGTGCTTGGATCTATGTGTCCATAAATCAGACACTCTGGAAAGCAAAAGAGGGGGATCTGTCCTTCAGCACCACACAGTGTGGGAGACACAGTTTGCTCCTAAAGGCATCATAGCTCTGCAGCTCAGAGCTACCTGTGGGAGCCAGAGTTTGCACCTCCAGCACTGGGGCATCAGAAACGTGGCCCAGGCATTCAGCAGCAGCTTCTTCAGCAGCTTTTGCTATTTTGAACAATGTCCCTTCCCAAACAGGTTCTGCTTTCTTTTCTCTGCCATTCCAGCTGCACCCAGCATGTTCCAGTGCAGCCAGTGGAAAAATACACAGTGGTTCCCTCTGCACTGCTGTGCTTGGAGCTCTACCAGGACGAGGGAGCAGATCCACGTGCTCCCTTCGTGTGCCCAAGGAATGCTGGTCCAGAGACTGTAACTGAACCTTATCAAGGAGCCGAACTTTAAACTGAAATTTCTTCTCTGCCCTGCTCCAACAATCACAGAAAGGCACAGCAGAGTAGTTGGTGGCTCCCTTGGCACTGGACTAGGTCTCAACAGTGCAAGTCATCTATTTCTTTTCCTAAGAGGACAGCAGGAGGCCACCAGTTTAAGTGACTTGACTTAGTTGCTCACATGCAGAAAGAATTAATTTGCAATGGCTGTAAAGCAGCAGGACAGCCAGGTGCAATCATGAATCTCGGCAGCTCTTCATATTTATATTAGGCCCTTTGCAGCTGCTCTAGAGGCGCCTCACTAACTCTGAACTTCCCCTGAATACCAAGTGACTATGGCTGCATGCAGGGCTCTGTCCCTCCTTTCAAGAACACACAGACATAGCAGAAAAAGATAAAATAATCAAAGGAAGTGGCAGGAAAGTTTTTCCATTTGGAGAAAAAGGGGATTCTTCTCCCTCAAGAGAGAATGGGACAGCCTAAATCAGGTCTCTTCTGCAGTCAAGTCAGGGCTGTCACATGTCCAGGAGCAGGACAGCACAGTTTGTAACCCATGCCAGGAGCTGGGAAACTTCTTTTTAAACCAGTTTTAGAAGTAAAAAGCTATTTATGTCTTTGTACATATACAGTGTATGCAAGTGAGACACATCAAGAGAAGAATTGTACGTGGACATGGGCATGTGGAGCGCCAATGCTATGAATTTATAGAGTTGAGAACCAGCCTTCCACAGAACTTTGTCACTTGCTGGACTGCTAACACAAGTAAGGCTGCCTGAATTAGGTGATTCATGTCCCATCCCCTAAAGGGCTGGTCAAATTTTGCACCAGGACTTATGTGATTGGGTTATGGACCACACTTGTGCACCTTCACCTGTGTTTGTGTTCCAGTGTCTTCTAGGTATGTATGGGCTACAGGTGGCTTTAATGCATTTTTGAATATTTTGATTCTTGTTTTTCTTTATCATTGCACCATGGGATAGCATATGTGGGTGTGATGGAGTCATCCAAGCACTTAGGCACTTGGCCCATACATAGTTGGGTGGATAAGTTGACCTTTCCCTTGCTCAAAATCCACCTCCTGATTACAAGTGGTTAAAAAATTTACACCATAAAGTTTTGACAGGATGTATCACTTTCATTAAAAGTTTCATAAGGAGATTTGGCAGAAAGGGGACATTTCTTAAAATTAAACATGGATGGGGCTCTGATTTAGTACGTGAGACATGAGACACAAGCTTCTGCTTGGCAGCATCTGCAGTGAAAAGCTCTGTGTAGAGCAAGGTGATCAGCACAGACCTCTTCCAGGAAGGATGACTCAGGCTCTCAGCATACACCAGCACCATGATACCATCACTAATACATGTTACGTCATGGTGTGCAACAGAACCCAAAAAACTTTAAAATTATGGTGAAAGGAGACTAGTGGCCTCTGGCTGAATGTCTGCTGGCAGTGAACTCTCTGCCCATCCTCATGTTGCAGCTTGGGCTCAGGAGGCCTCGTGGGCCAAGCTCCAGGCCAGACCAGGTCTGCCCCATCCCAGAGCATTCAGGGGGTGCAGCAGCACTTTAAAACATGTCTAAGGGGGTCTGGGGAAGAAGCCACAGGCTTTAAGCTGTTAGCAGAGAGGAATGGATGCCTGGACACAGAACCAAGCAGCACCAGCCTGAAGTGGATCCATACGTGTAACTTTATCTAAGACTCAGGGAAGCTAAAAAAAAGTTCAGTGTCACAGAGTCAGGGTGAGTAGCAGCCAACGTGATTGAAAAGCAAGCAAGCAATAAATGGAGAAGCTGCCTGTTCTGTGCCCTGGAGACACCAGCCAACCTGGCTGGCCTTGGCCAGCAGCCTGAGAGATGCCAGGTGTGAGCTGCATCACTCTCACTCCTTGGCTCTCAGCATTCTCATTTTCAGTGCTTAACTAGATGCTCTAAATCAGAATGCTGGTGCATTTTCTCCCTCACATATGCTTCTCAGGTATGTGCTTTATATCAGAAAGCTTAAACTCTTTTGAAGGAATATAAAAAAGTAATGCCACAGGTTTGTCTTTCCAATGTCCAGGATGTGCATCCCCCCCTGTTGCTATAATGATATTCAAATATGATACAGAACTGAAGGAACACTTTTAATTTGAGTGCAAGACAGAAGTTCTTTATCCCATAGCCTCAAGGGACCTATGTCCTCCTAGGCTATCTCACTCACTAGCTGTGTACCCAGCCCTGCTCTTCTCCTTCTAAACCTCCATTATTTTATTATTTTATTATTTTATTCAGTGTTTTAGGGCATTCAGGGTTTTAGGGCAAAATTTCTGAATGTGTTTACTCAATCAAGGCCAAAATAAACCTCAACAGCCTGCAAAGATTTGGAATTTCACTACATCTATATAAAAAGAAAAGAAAGCAAAGTGTGTGTGTTTTAATTTTTGGCCTCAAATTGTTGCTGCTGCTCAAATCCCCTGCTTAACTAACTTGTGTCATCTGTACTTTTCATCTCCACCTGTGCAATCATTTGCAGAAACATTATTAGCTGTTTGATTTTTTTCCCCAGTTTGCTTCCATAGCAACATCCATCAGGGAGAGAACAGCAGGAGCATATGGGGAAGTTATAAAGCACATTTTCTACAAGAAAAGGAGGCCAAAGCATTTAACAGACAGTACTTAGGTTTCCCTTAGTAACTGAAATTCCAAAATACCTCTCTTGTTTCAGTATATCCTAGTATTAATTAGGCTGCTTAATGATGTACCAGTGCAGGCTGGAGGTAACACTTGGGTTGTCTTTAATTAATCAAGGTACTGGAACATTTCTTTGAGATTTAAGCCTATTGCCAAAACACATCCTTGTTACATTTTTGTGTGTGCGTATTTTACAAGCAAGGCTCAGAGCTGTTAGACAGCCTTTGACATGCTAAATATTGTGGAAAACTTTTTGCATAAAGTTCCAAAGAGAAATGCCAGAGCTGAAAATTATCTGTTTGAATAGTTTGAAATCTGTCACCAAGGAATAGCTAGAAGCTGTCAGGTCAATTTTAGTATAAATATATCTAAAAAAAAACCATATCTCCTGCATTTCTCTCCTTACCAGTAGCAACCCTTATAAGCAGGTATTTTATTAATGAAAACTCTACTGGTGTTCCTCTTCAGTTTAAAATACAGACCCTGAAGCTCGATATGAAAACACCAAGAGTTGTTAAGCCTTTTTAGCAAATCAAATACTGTACTAATCTCTTGACTAGATCCTTGTTTATGCTAGTACATACTTAAAATGGAGATGTTGATGTTTTGGGGTGTTGTGTACTGCATAAGCATAAAACTGACAGGGAGACTGATGAGACTGCAGTATAGGATGTTGGTGGAGATCAAATTATTTGTGTCTGGACAAACACACTGGAAGATGTTGCACCAAGAAAAGGTGCATCCTGCTGGCAGGCTCTTTGTCCCTGGTGTGTCTGCTGGTTTGGAAGTGTGGCCAGTGGTGGATGCAGGAGGAGACACACCACAGTCCTCCTGAAGCCACTGAAAACCATTGTGAAATGCAGCTACAGTTTTATATTACTTTATGTCTTTCCCTATCAATTTCTTGCTTTTCTTCTTCTCATATCCAAATTGTTCCCTGTTTCACACACGGCACTTCAGCCTTCCCCCCTCCCCCCCTCCACCTCCTTTGTCTTCACGTCTCCTGCTGTCTTTTCTCTGTGACTTCTTCTCTGCCTGGACCATTTGTTCACTGCCATCCTTAGAATCAGCCCTGCCCCACCCAATCTCCCAGACAATGCAACTGCTCTTTCTGCAAACAGTTTAACAATTCTCTCATACACCCACCAAGTGAACATTTTTGCTCTTTTCCAGCTCTGTATATCCTCATCTCCTTCAGCACCTTCTTGTCCCTGGCAGTTGGTTCCCATCTGAGCGTAACGTGTCTCCACCATCCCAGTGCCACCTTCTGACCTCCTGCAGCCCTTCTGCCACCCAGGCACCTCTCCCTCTGTCCCTTCACCTGCTAAGGGCAGAACTGGAGGAGCAGGAGATGTATCCCACTACAGTAAAGGAGAGTAAAATCTGCTCACACATTTCCAACATATCTGGAAGCCTCCTGTGACCCACCTAAAGCTCAATGTCACTTTGCCAAAGCTGGACCAAAGCCCAGTGACCTGTCCTGCTGCCTCCATCAGCTCTATAACCAGAGAAGGCTGCTGCACGAGGACCCTTGAAATCCCACTAAAACTCAAAATTTTCCAGGAAACTCAAGCTGGCCATGGACAACTATAGAGGGACATCAGTGATCTGAGGCATCTGGCCAAACTGAATGAACAGACTCAGAGTTACTTGGGTACATGGAGCTCCAAACACTGGAGGTTGCTCTTTATTTGTGAAAAGTTTTGTTTTTTAAAAGAGGCAAACATGACTTTGTCTTCTTTTTACTCTCACATCCTGGGCTGCAAGAGTTTACTGTATAGCAACAAACTCCTATGTTTTGTGCCATTTTGTAGGTGAGTAACAATAACCCACTTCCCAATCCACAGCCAAGAGGAAAACACAAAGGAACCTAAACAGGTAACTGCACTGGCTGTAACTCAGTCAGGTACAAATTTTTGGCATTTTTGGTGTCTGCCAGTGTTTCCTTAAAAATTAAATCAACCCACTCCCCACCCCCAATTTGGAAGGAAGATCTCATTTCCTGACATTTGATCATTTCCTTGGGTTTAAAGCAGAACCTTTGAGAGACTTTGTGTGCCAAGTCTAGGCCTGCCTGATGGGAGAAAGTTCAAGGCTGCCTGAAGGATGAGCCCTTCTCTACCACCTGGTTCTCTCTTATTACTGCAGATCTCTCAAATCCAGTTTCTATTAAGGATGGCATGGGCTGAATCGTTCCTCCTAGAAGTTGTCAAACATATATAAATAAACAGGAAGCAGTATTTCTCTCCCTTTACTTAAAAAGCAGCTGCTGCATCAACTAAGTTGTAGCATAGATAGAACATGAAAAATTAGAGCTGGCAGAGGATAAATTGGAGAAACAACATTTCAGTTGGTCCTCCTACAGGAGCAACTCGTCAGACTAACCATGAGGATGGACAGAGCCAGGTTCTCCACCCTCCCTGGCTTTCAGAGGCAGCTCTGCAACTCCCAGCCAGAGTGCTGTTGGCCCAGCCTTAGCAAAAACAAAGACAGCACAGTGCTGAGCAGCCAAGAACAGGGAGGCTGAGACAGCCAAGGCATCAGGCAGGAGTCCTCTGTGTATCTGAAGGTAGAGGGTGGAGGGAAGAAAACAAATTTGCTTTGTTCCAAAGAAGTTCCTGAACTTTTCTCGGGTTTTGATGATTTTGATGGCTCCTGAGGTATTAGAAAGTCTTTTTCTCCCAGCCCTGCGTCCGAAGAAGAGGTCAAGATTTGTCAGTTCTGCTTTTCAAGGTTGTTTATTTTTCCTTATCTAATACATTCTTTCTCTGACTGCTGAGATCTGTTCAGCAAGCCAAGCGGAGGCACAACTCCCGCCTTTGGGGTTGTGTTAACTTTTTATACTAAGAGCTATGTGTACTTTATTTACAATAATTTTCCAACACCTATCACCTATGTTAGACAGTCTGTCTCTGCTCTAAACCAATTATAAAGTGCCACCATCACAGCAGAAGATGGAGGACAAGTAGAACATGAAGAAGGACAGGACACACCCAAATTCCTCCATCTTGCCTCTTGAACCCCATTCTAAAAATCCCAAAATTCTACTTTTTCACCCTGTGACAAATTAACTATCACTCTATTCAAACTCTTGTGGTTTGTAAATCCTCACACAAAGTTGGTGAATTTTTCCATGGGCTAAAATCAAAGGCACAGGTGTTTTTGACTCTGTGTCAAGGTCTCAGCCCCTTGCCAAGGTCCCAAACCATCCAGGGCAGCCAGAGGAATTCCCTGGGCTCTGACAAACTTTCACTGCTCTAAGGGGGCTGTAGCCAGCATCTTCTAGTTTCTATTTCTGCTAGTGGATATTTTTTATTTCTTAATGTGAGCAATATGTCATATATTCTAAATGCCATTTAAATATGCATAATATAATTACAGATAAACATTGGAAACCAAATGAACTTTATCTCTTTTTTACTACAGAGCCTTAGAAATAGAATAATGAATAGGACTTTCTTTTTAGCAAATTAGAATAAGAATGATGGTGTTATTTCACTGGTATTATTACTTTGCCATTATTATTAAGACTTTTAACCCCTGAAGTTAAATGCTAGTGCTAACTCCTGCTAAATGCTCTACAGAAAAAAAAATAGAGGGCTACATTTAGACTGTCAGCTCTAAAGACAGAATTCAGGTCCAGACTAAATCAAGGTGCCACCATTTAAGCTGCATGTTTAAGCTCATATTACACTCAAGGGGAGCCTAGTCAATTGAGTCAGTGGAACACAAAGTGATTCAGCTTTCTCTAGCACAGTCACATCTACAGTGATTCACACACACCAAGAGCCATTTGAGATGCTGTAGGCACCTTGCTGGCATTCCAGCAGTGACCTCCCAGGCTTGCTGCCATGCTCACCAGCTTAAGCAAGTGTTCCAAGTAACTTGGGACATCTAGAATAATGCAAGTGACTCTGTTTAGGCAGCCTCATCAGCTGGCAGGACAACGTGCTCTCAGGGCTCAACAAGCTGTATTCAGTTGCCTAAACAGAGGCTTCTAGTGATATTTGAGGTGCTCAAGAATTTTATTCCTCAAATACAGCGTCCACACCAGCAGCACACAGTCACTCGGTGCTGTATCTGCCAGGCTGGTGAAGTTGTTTCAGATACACACAGAACAGTTCAAACTGTCCTCTCGTGACACAGGCACTCAAATTGCACCTGCCACTGCCTGTCCTGGGGGTGGCACTCCCCAAGCCCTGTCTGTGAATAGGTGTCTCAGGGAGCTCACTAGTCTTCGAGCACTGGAGTCAGATGCTTCAGAATATCCATCCTGCAGCACCTGCAGAAGCCCCTCTCATCCCAGACCAGCTTATGTGGGAAAACCGACTCCATCCTGGTGCTGAAGACAAGTATTTCAGCTGCTCAAGTGTTACACTAAAGCTAAAGTGCTCTAGTGTCCAAGCCTCCTGCTCAAGCTGTCCATCCAGATCCAGTTGCTTAAAGTCCACCTTAATATGAGGTTGCTGTAAGATTGTGATGGACAGGTCTGAGATTCGTCAGCATGAGTGCAAGTAAATTAAACTGGAATAGTAGAGCTTTTAAGGGATGTTATGACCCATCCCTGAAGGCAGAGTAACTGAGATTCTTCTTAATAGATCCCTTGGGGCAGATTAGAGTGAAACGCCACCAAATGACAAGTGTTTATAAATATGCATATGGCAGGCTTATTTCAGAACAATTTGCTTTAAATGGAAAGTAGGTATGTAGCTGTTTTCGTTATTATCTATAGAAATATAGCAATATAAGACCTCAAAAAAAGCAATTAAGAAAATGTATAGGGAAAAGGAAGAAAAAGAAGGGTTAGAGCAGAAGGATATTGCCACCCATGATCCAGTGTGAGACTCGATTGTTGCACTCAAAGTGGTGGTCACAATCTTGATCAATCAGGGGAGGGGGAAGCCTGTGAAACTCAATGTTCAGCAGGTTCAGGTTCAGGTGGGAATGCTCAGACATTCCTCCTGGGGCAGGGAGTTTTACACTGTCTGGTGTAACACTGTGGATCACATGCAGTCCTCTGGTGGAAGGTCTCAGAAATGAGTCTGGGGGTGCTTCAGGGTCTTTGATGGTTTATGGCATCTTCTAAGACATCACAGCTGCCTCTCAGGTCAGCATAGCTGAGTCAGTTATGCCCCATCAGAAGGGATGAACACCTTCAGGACTGTCTGTGGATGTTCTGATACCTCCACAGGGTGGGTGAGAGATTTATACCTGAGCCAGATGTGTAAGAGAGGACATTGGCATGATAAAAAGCACTATCAAATAAGCAGGGTCTGCTTTTTATTGGCCTCTTCCCTTATCTGGGCAAAACTCCAGCTTGTAGCCTCTAGTGGTGGGTGTGCACCCCCTCTGCACCTGGGCTGTGACTTTGCACAGCATCAGCAAAGCACCTGCTGATTTAGCAAATGGCCAATTGTTTGAGTCATTAACCATTCATTTTTCAGTTTCTCACAAGGGATCATTAGCAACTTGAGCAATACTAGTCCCAGAAGACAAAGGAAGGACTGGGAAGAATAAGGGTGAAGTTAGAAGACAAGACTCAACTCCTCCCTTGATTCTAGAGAAAGAGGTATAAAAAAGTGGGGTCAAAAAGCAGGGGAGACAAGTGTCACCTTTATGAAGAAGGAAAATCAGATCACTGCTTACACTCCAGGAGGAAAAAGGCAGGGAAGGCAGGAGACAAACCCTGACTGAGAACCTGTGAGGTGTGGGGGTTCTCAGCAGGGGCAGAAACAGAGGTCAGGTAAGTGAGGCTTCTGTAGGGTGAACACATAGGATGAGGTTCCAGGTTCACACTCTGGATTTAAAGGACACAAATACTGGTAAGTTAAGTATGTGGTGTTCCTGTTTCCATAAAAAAAAAAAAAAAAAAAAAAAAAAAAAAAAAGAATTGTGAAAATTGTGAAAAAGGAGTACAGGCTTTACTCCCGCAAGTAAGTACAAAAACCTCAAATGTTAACTTTGTAATTTAACTCACCCTCTGCAACCATTCCTAATCCCCTTTGAGGCTCACCACTTTTAATATTTTAAATAACTCTGCAAGGATTAAATAAGGATTGGGTGCTTTTATCCTCCTATGGATAACAACGTGAGCCTCTCTCACCTGTTCATTGCTGCATTCACTTCCTTTCCTCTCTGTGTATGTGGCAGCAATGCTTTCTGTTCCTCTGCTCACAAAATACTGACATGCCTAACAGCTGTTGTTCCTCAATTTGCAAAAAGATCTAGTATTATTCCATAATGCAGCCTAATTTGTCAGCTCTTACACCTCCACAGTCCTGGAATCTTTTTCTCTTCATCACAAGGTATTTGCATACCTCAGGCCATATCTAGCCTCCTTATGAAAACCAAAAGCAAACTATGCCTGTTTGTTTTGTAATGTATCAGCAGGCTGAAATTTCTGTTATCTGAACTGGTTGCAAGCAATCCTCTCAGTCACAGACCCTGTGGAAGTGCCTTGGATGGCAGCTCTGCAGGAGCATCACCTTCCCCATTGCTGCTGGGTGAATTCAGTGAGAAATTTGGGAATTTGACCTTGGGGGAAAGTGCCCAGCAAATGCCAGTGTTCAGATGTCAGAGCAGCACAGCCATGCAGGTCTGCAGCCCCTGCCACCATGGTGTCACCATAGCTCCAGGTGCTTAACTCCAAGCTGAAGAACATGGCACAGCATCAGGACCCCAGACAATGCCCTCCATCACCAGCACCCACATCCCAGGAGTGGCTGCTGCTTTGTGCACGATGCTGATAGTGGGAGGACTGAGCTGAGCTGGAGGAGACCAGCTCCTCCTAGCCTTTGGATGAGGAGTGGAGCTGTGCATAAATCCCCCCACCCATTTTGAATTGGAGTGTGGACCCCATTCCTGGGCACATTTAAGCTGCCTGCACCTTATCCTGTACCAAAATAATGTGTTTAAGCTTCACAGGCAGCCAATGTTACCAACCCTTAGGAATGGATTTGGAGAAAGGTGCAGCTTCAATGAGCCACCCAGGGAGCCCAAATGTGCATAAACAATCTACCAGGCCACCTCCACAGCCAGGAGGCCCATGCAGAGGGCTTAGAGGCATGGGATAGGAGAAGAGAACACTACTTGGATGCCACAATGTAATGCTGGGCCTGCACCTGCATCCAAAGGCAGCACTAGTGCTCTTTGCAGTCTTACCATCAAAGAAATTCGGGCAGGATCTTCAGGCATCAAAAAACTTCCCTTCCTGTAGTCACAAGGGAGATCTTGCACATTGTCTTACTGACTTAGGTTGCTACATCTCTCAGGAAGATTCTTGCACCTTCTCAAGCCCACTTCAGCTCTTCCTGTGGAGGTGTTTGTCCCCAGCCCCATCCCTGGCTCACAGATGGAACCTGCTGCTGCCACCCCCAGTTCTGCTTGCCTGCTAAGGGGCTGTGGGTCAGTCCCCAGCAGTGACAGCATGTCCCCCACCAGGGTCCCTCACGGCTCCACCCCTCACAGGGAAGCTCTCATTCTCCAAAGACTGGACCTGGTGCTGGTACCCAAAAGCCCATCATCACCAGAACCCAACATACCTGAACAATTCTCACACAGCAGCTACAAGACTGCCCTTTTTAGCCCTCTTCTTTCTACAAAATCAGAGGAAAATACTGTTTATTCCTCTCCAATTGTTGCCTGTGGCCACCTCTGCCACCTCCCTGCCAGTAACCAGTTGCTTGGTCTTGTCTCTTTCTTGGTTTTGGAGCTCTGCAGCACACGGAGAGGCAATGAGAGGGATGTGGGGCTGCAAAGAACCACTCATTTCACAAGACAATCATATCCCACCCTGTCACCTCTGGGCTGGGGTGCTCCTTGGGCAGCACAGCTGGCAGCTCCTGGCAGTAGAGCTGTCCCACACATAGAAGACACTGTGGATGTGACAAGGGGTAAAAATAGTCTCAGACAATTCAACCAATTTCATTTTGCAGTCTTTGTGAAGTGTCAGAATTGAATTTCCAGAAACACCACTCCACACTGGTGAGAGGTGTAATGCTTCAAGAACATATTTTCTTTCTTGTTCAGATGCAGAAAAAACCTCACAAGAGGTTCTGTGTTCTATTCTCATGGGATTTTGCCCAGAATTGGTAGAAATCTTAAGAAAACAATTCCATTTTGTAATACCTCTGACTCTCCTGTTCAAAAATCTCATGAGGATATTTTCCAGGACAGTTGAATTTAAAGCTGAGTGCAGCCTAGGTTAGTTGTCAAATCCTAGTGAGTCCACATATTTTTTTTTCTTCCTTCCTTCTTAATAATGATTTGGGTTACTGAAAGAGAGCAGTGCTCCCTGCTCTAATGTCTCTGCTTGGTGTTGTGCTATCAGGAGATTTAGGCACAGGTGAACTCAAGCCAGCTGCAGGGTAAGCACAGCACAGGGCTGCTTTCTGAGCCACACATGTTGGAACAAGGGCAGTGCAGAAGTTGGCTTTATTCAGTCCTGATTTTTCACAGCTCCACAGCCTTGCTGTGATTACATGCAATTGGTGAAAAGCTGGCCTGGCATCACTCTACAGCAGCAAGAGAGCACAGAGAGTTCTCCTGAGTCACAGAGGAATCTGTGACTGCTTTGACCAGGCTACCTGACACTCACACACCTCTGGCCTTCCTGTTTGGGTCTCACTGCAGCTCACTATGGCATTCTTCAAAAGCAAAACCAACAAAAGCATTTTAGCATTTTAAGTTACCCCATCACTTGATTCACCACTGCTACACGGCAGGAGAAAGGCACTGGGCTTTGCTTATATTCCCAGGGTTTCCAGGGTGGGAGTATCCTGCAGGACTGAACTGTCTCCCATCCACCTGAGGCACAAAGGGGGGGAATGTTATTTTGGGAAGAAAATAAGAAAAAAATAGAAGAGAGAGGAAGGAGAAAAAAAGGAAAAGGGAGAGTGCATAAGGTCCTTTGCAGTACAGTAACAAATGGCTGGGAGATTGATTGGTAAAACATATTTGGAAAAAGTAATTGGAAAGGGAAGATCAGGGAGTGGAAAAACACAAGGAAGAGAAGGAGACAGGCTGCAGGAGAAAAGGAAATGAACAGATCTGAAGATGTTATCTGTGGCTGAGAAACCCCACCAGTCCTGGCTGGGTGCCAGTGAAAGTCCTTGCAATAAGGACTAATACATCCACAAGTGAGAGACAGGAATGAGAGAAAAAGAAGGAAACATTGGATTTTATAAATTTTGTCATCCAAACCTACTCTAAGGAGAACTTGATGAGATAGTGAGCAGACCCCCAAGAAGCAACACTTGCCAGCCTCTCCTGCTGCTAAAACTTGCCTCCTGTAGTCCCAGTGAGCTGTGCTGCAGAATAACCAGGCACAAAGGCAGCTAGTCCCAGCCATGGCTATGAGGAAGAATTTGTGGCTTAGGTCTCCAAATCTGACTCCTTGGGATGGATTTTCTGTTTGCAATGTTGCAAAATTCCCAATGTGCACCTCTCCATGCTCCCCCTGTAGAATAGGGGGACTTCAGGTCAGGACCTGCCTCTCAGGTGGGACTTGTACAGCAGGTACAGGGCCAAGGGCTCTGTTATTATTAGGATCCTCTGGGTAAAGTGTAGTTACATTAAGAAAGAATAATGGTATCACATTTACAGACACCCTCAATCCAATTCTAACAAAACTAATGACTCTCAGCTGGGCAGAAGAGCAGTATCAAATTGCTGTTCCTCACTGATACAGATTGGCAGGGCATCCCCTCCTTTGGCACCCAGAACACCCCAAAGGCTACAGAGAAGTTTTAAAGACCTGCCTGCAGCCTCCACCTGCAATGAGCACTTTTATCTCAAAGACATATCCTGTCTCTATGCCATTTCCTAGAGTTGTCAGGTAATCACAGCTGTTTGTGTTCTCCCAACAGATTTCATGGCTACAAGGCTTCAAAATGAAACAGCAGGGCAATGAGGCATTTCTCTGGAGAAGACAGGTTTGAAGGTTTTGACTAAACAGTTTAAGAGTTTTACTCACAGCAGAAGTAAAATGGGTTGTGTACCTGATCAGTCCAAAGCATGCTCCAGTTCAACATAAATAAAAACCACTACCCTATCCAAAAAGGACAGGAGACAGAAATGTCATAGAGGGCATTAGAGATAAAAGGTCAGATCCATTAAATCTTTAAAGAAAAAAATCAAGACTCATCAAAACTGCTGTGAAATTCTGTACAACACAGATCCCTACAGTGTAACCTGGAGAAAAGATTTCCCCAGTTCTTCTGTCAGAGCAGTTGAAAAAAAGCAGAATAGCTTCAGTTAGGGTGTAGACTCCTTCAGCACCTCATAGGATGGATCTGGCCTTGCCTAAAAGGCATAAAATGGGAAAAATGAGATGAGGTCAACTGGCAGTAATTGTTTCTGTAATCTTCTCTTAAGTCTCTGGGGCAGGTCTAGCTGCTTCCTTGGCCTCATCCCCTGACCCAGAGAGCTTGACCTGGGAAAACAAGAACTTCTTCCTTGTCTCTTCAAGCCAGAATGTTTTGGCTGGAGCTATCAACCAGATAACATTTGAAGAATTTGTGCCTATAGTGCTACACTTTGGACATGATGTAGTTTGGTTTTCAGCCCTGGGGTCTTTAAAAGGTAATTCCCTGTGTGAAGGCAAATGGCCAGTGTGACAGCCTGGGAAAAGGGAACATGGGAAGCTCCTTCATCACCATGGAAATGACTGAAGGATTGAGGGCTGCATCCAAACTAATCTCACCAAGTCTCCCTTCCTAACAACCAGGAGAAACAGACAGATTTAGGGTAGAGTGGCATTTGGATCTTTCTAGATCTGTCTCACCTGTCTGGCTGTTCAAATGTCTGTGTGGTCAGATCATACGTGCCTGGCATGTACAAAGTTTTAAGCAGTGATTTGATTTCCTGCTTTCTCTCGTGACTGTAAATTAGAGTTTTCTCCAGCAGTCTCCTGGGAGTCCCCTGGCATGGTCAGAGAGGTTAATAAGACCCTGTAGCTAGGATCTGGCTACAGAGCAAGGTGCAAGAAAATACAAAACCAAAGCTTTGCTCATATTTATCCTGGCAGGATTTGTCTTGACAGGGAAAAAAAAGGTTTAAAATATAGTGGAAACAGATCAACTGAAAAACACTTAGGAAAAAATGGGGTATATTAGTTGCATTTGATGTATTTTAAATGTCTGAGAGTAATGAACTGGCACCTGGCTCAAATGGAAACAAAAGGTCTTGCTCAGGGGGAGTGGAGAAGGAATAATCCTGATGCACATGTTGTTCTTAGAATGTAAACCTGCTTCACACTCCTGTAGGTTAACACACCCTCCATGAAAACATCATTACTCTGAAAGGGTTTATTTATATTCATATAAAGGGAAACCTTCAGTTGCCCAGAAAAGATGAAAAAAAATTAAACCAGATTTGACATAGACTGCTGTAAATAGCAAGAATAGAGAACACAAGGTGCTCTTGGTGATAATTGTACTTTATTGTCACAAACCCTTATCCCTACCTTCCCTGAGGGGCACATGCTACCCACATGGAATGGCTGTGCATGGCCATTGGCTTGAGAGTAGGAACCTAGAAGCTGGGAAGAAGAAATAGGTAACTAATAAAGAAAAAAAAACCAAACACTTGTGCATAAAACCTCCAGCTGACTGCTAGGCAATTTTATCAAAAAAGAATACACACAGCTCCTCTTTACAGTGCCTTTGCAACTCAAGAGCGGGGATTAGGAAAAAAAGGAGTAATCTGCTAGATAAATGTTTACTTCCTTTTCTCTCCAGTCACCCCTGTGGCCCCAGGCAGTGGGGAGCCCATTCCAATAGGGAAAGTAAGTGGTGCTTCCCTCTCTCCTGCTGACAGCTGGGTGAGGTTCAGCTCTATCTGCTCACGCAGGTACAGCCTGTCTGATAGAACTGCTCCTCACTGCACTAAGTGGCCAGGTGCTGTGACAGCTCGCTGGAGCTCTCCAAGTCATTCCAGCAGGGCTTTTCTACCATTATCCTCCCACAGCCCTCAGGGATATGATTAATTCATGGAGCATCACTGAAGGCATCTTTCTATGGCATATGGAGTTAAAGTGTCCTCTTCACAGAGCTGCCTGGGGACAACTGTGGAATTTGTACAGACAATCCCACTAGGTAGTCAATCTTGTAAAAGCACTGATATTACAAAGTAAATACAAGTGATCTATTTGTTTAAGGTTATTACTGTGACCGACAGGGTATTAAAACAATCTTTCTACTGGCAAAAGATATCAGGCCTGCAGTCCCATTTGATGCTCCTAAGTAAGCTTTTCTTCTTTCTTTCTCAGCCACTGATCTTTGGGGTGTTCATCAAACTCAACTGATTGGAGTGCACCACACAACCAGCCCATTGAAATTCAATTCAGATATGGGGTTAAATCATAAAAAGAAACCTTAGCTAGTAATAACACTTTGATGTGCAGATGTATAAAAGTTTTAACTTTTACTTTCTTCTGAAACAAATCAGCTTCAAGTCATGCTATTTGATTCATATTTTAGCTTCTAATACATCCAAAGCACGAATACTGAGCATTGCCCTCTGTGGTCAGGAAACTTACAGTGATGATGGATGAAGGCTTCCATTTCACCCTTTTATTGAGGCTGTATATGGACACTTCCCCACAACAAAAATACACTGCCCGATGTTTAGTGCAAAAGGTCAGTCACTTTATGTCTGGCCCCTTTTCAAAAACATACCATTTCTCTTGGAACTGGAAATTTCAGCTAGAAAAGGACATCAACTTCCTAGATGCATTTGATATTCTGGCAGCAGAGACACCTAAGGAAAAATTCAAACCTGGACACAGAGCAGCCAGACACGCTCCCCTCCACCCCATGCTTTGCAGACCATGCCTCACTCCCCTGTCCACTTTCTTTTTTGAAGCACACACTCCTATGCAACTTGCAGTTTGCTTATCTATCTATTTTTACTTTTATTTACTTTTATCTTGTAATGTCCAATAACACCTGTGCCAGCCTACAGGAGCCTCAGAGAGATGCCAGTGCACAACCCTCTCTCAGGCCCTTAATTCCTGGCTTTAAAGATGACCTCAGCTTTAAGCCTGACACACAACCTGTGAGAAGATGCATCACCAGGGACCAGCCCTCACTTTGACCTGTCAAGGTCTCCAGGTGTCAGCCCCAGCTCTTTAGTGCTGTGCACATAAACTCACCTGGCACAAGCCTCTCACCTGGGTTTGTCACAGCAGCCAAGGAATCCAGTGATCCTCTTTATCTACCTGCCCAATAACTGGCAGTTTTCAAGGCCAGCCTGCATGGGACTTCGAGCAACCTGGTCTAGTGGAAGGTGTCCCTGTCCATGGCAGGGTGATTAGAACTGGATGATCTTTAAGGTCCCTTCAAACCCAAACCATTCTATGATTCTATGATACCTGACCATAATGCAAATGCAACCCTTGGTGAGTCCTGACTGGTTAAAGACTTTAGTAGAATCAACCCATACAATTTTCCCAGGCTGACATTTGAATCCTGTGGACTCTGAAAGTTGTTTATTTCTATATCCACATGAGGAAAGAAAGATGGGTCCTTTTCTGCTTCCATGTTATAACCCTTTCATTTACACTTTTTTTGAGCTTTCTGAAGTCCTCAGTATGCTTCTGGCTTTGTATGGGTCTTTTGGCTGGCTGTGTTCAAGTTTCCTGGCTGGGCTTAGTCCATGTCTTTTCCACTACTCACAGAGGAAAGGCACTGATCACTCTCCTCTGTCCAGCCTTGTGTGTGGTGCTTCCTTGTCCCTTGCCATTGCATGTACCATGTGACTCTGAGCCACACTGCTGCTCTCTGCTTCTAGTCCCTCACCCAAGATACAGGAGTGTTTACTACTGGCTTTATCCTTGTGCCTATCCTTTTTGAGAAGCTCAAGGTCTAATTTTTTCCCAAAGTCATCTCCTTTTCTCAGGAAAGAGAGTAAGGAGAACCTTGGTGGCTTTCTTAAAACAAATAACAATTATAGTATTAACATGGCATTTGAATAACTGTTTGAAAAACTTGCAAGTTAGAAGTCAACTCTAATTTAATAATCAAATGCTTTTGGAATGTCTCTGATTTAATTTTGTCTCTTGGTGTTACACCTTTTAATGGAGAAAGAGTTTCCCCTTCAGAGCAAAACCAACTCCTGCCTCTGCTAAAATTCAGCCTGGTGCAGAGCTGGGTCACTGTGTCCTTCTCAGCTCCAGAGGGATGGGGGCTTACACAGTGCCCTTGTAGAGGATCCAGGGACATGGCATGTGGGAAATCCCAGGAAGGTTCTCGCTCTCCAGTTTGTCCTTGGGCACAGTCCATTGAAAAGCAGCAAGTGGGATATGGGGGTCCTAGATGCATCTTGGTCCCAGCAGGTCTTTCACCCTTTGCAACATCATCCCTCATTTATGCCTGAATGCACAAAATCCAGGTTGTCCTGGTGGATGGTCAGTGGCAGGTACCTAATTCACCAGCCATTCATTCCAAACTAAAGCTCTGGCTCAGGTTAATTTTCCTGACAAGTCTTAACTGTAATTTAAATTTCCTACCTATTTAAGCTGAGCAATCTGTACTTCAGATCTCCTGAGCATTAATAAAACAGATATGGGAAATTTCAGGATAAAAGATTAAGCCCATAAAAATATGCAACTCCTTTATAAAAAGAACTCCATCAGGTTTTCAGAGACTAAGAAGACAAAGGTGCTAATTTCTGCATTTGAAATAACTTTGGGACTGTCACTTGTAGAAGTCACTGGAGTAGCCACACTTTGTGAATTGGCTGCCTTAAATTTTCAAAAGCTGTCACTACCCACAGGCTTTGCAGCACAGCATCAATGCAGAACTTTCTACTTGACAACCGAGGAAGCAGCTTGAGAGAACAAGAGACATTCTTGGCCACCTGCTGGAGCTCACCCCCTCCCACGATGTTCAGTACATGACCTGCTCCCAGCAGGAGTGTCTCAGCTGGATGGGCCACGTTCAGCACCTGGAGATGGTCTCTGCAGAGTCACAAGGACAGCCCCTCTGTTTTCACTGACCACCGCAGTGCCACCTATGGGTGATTCTTCAGGCCACATAAGGCCTGAACCTCTCCTAGTGTCCTCTGTCAGCTGGGATGACTCAGTTTATATCCCCTGTGGCTGGGGAACCGCTGGGGCTGGCTCAGATGCAGCCACTTGGCATTGCAGACAACCTCAGTAGCACAGAAGGAAGCTGTTCTTTTCTCTCTCCCCTCCCAGTGGGGAGGACCAAGGCTGCCAGTGTTATGAGGTGAACCCAGTTAAACACAGTTAAAATATTCCACAGCCGTTCAAGAGTAACTTTGTTATTAGTGGCTCCCTTTTGGGCTGAGATTGTGAAAAAGTTGATGTGTTAGCTGCCCAGCAGATATACAAACCCGGTAGGGTCTGGAGGCAACTTTGAAGTTCTATTAAAACCCAGATCTTTTGCTTTTGCTGTAAAGTACTATGAAAAATGTTTATGTGGTTCCTCGGGAGCTCAGAAATAATTTTAAAATAAATCAGCTTAAAATAAACCAAATAATTCCTTGTTATACGTGATACCACATTCATCCTCATATAAGCAGCTTTTCTCACTAAGCATTAGCTTGTATTTGCTATCAATTTTAGAAAGCCTGGCTTCTTTCTGTCTATCAGCCTTTAAAGCCTTTTCCACTGCAGTATTTGCTGGACAGTCAGGTAAATGCAAGGCAAGCATCCTTCTAGCTCATTACTGCTGATTACCCTGCTCTGGCTTGGCTTTCTTCTCTGCTTGTTCTGCAGGCTTGGCCTTTTCTGGGAACTGCCATCATTCTACACAGCAGCACAGCAAAAGGAAGTTGCTTAAAAAATGTTTTCTTTCATGGGGGAAAAGGATGCTGTTCAGTGTTGCTCACAGTATGTGATACTCTAGAGGCACCTCTGGGGTTGGCCTCAAAAGTGTGGAAAGGGTCTGTACTTACAAGCATTCAAATTTACATCAAAATCTATGTTGCTAAGGGTGGTGACAACCACTGCACCAAAACCCAGTGTGGGGGGCTTCTTGTCTGTTTTATTCTTGGTCACATACTAAACCCCCTCTAAGCTCCAAGTGGTTGTTTTAGTTTTAACCTGACATAACAAATATTTATGGTTTGTCCAATGTCTTATCCAGTGCTACTTATTACAAACTGTATTTCAATAGAAATCACTTCTCAAACCAACACCTTAATGGAAGGGAAAAGTGTTCTCTCCTCTAGAGCCTGTCCAGGTACAAGGCTGCCATCACACATGGCACATGGAGACTGCAAGTGAGGAGTCACCAGATGGGGACAAACTGTGGCTGATGCCAAGAAAACAATGTCTCTTTCCAACCACCATAATTTCATATAAGATAGCTCACCATAGGCTGGCAATCCTCTTAGATGTATCTTTTTTTTGTTCCTGTTAGTGTTAAAAATCAGAGCAGAAGCAGTAGAGTCCTCCAAGCATAAGCATATTCTGTGGGAATAGGAGTGGCAATAATAGTACTTAGCCATTATGTATAGGCTTTTCATCTGCAGGTTTCAAAATCCTCCACAAAAGGACATTACTGTCACTGTCTGTGTCCTCCTGAAAGGAGATGGGATGTGACTAAGTTCATCAGCATGTCCCACCAGCCTCCCACAGCTGTCAGCTCTCTTGCTGTCCTCCCCACCACTTGCCCTGGTGTGCTTGACCTCTACTGGGTTCCTTCTCATCACCTTCCTCCCCCAGGTGCCTACCAGAAAGGGATCAGCCCTAAGTGGATGGGAGCAAACTTGGTGTGGGGGCTGCTGCCAGGGATCCCGTGCTGGATGGTGCAGGTAAAGGGCTCTCTCCAGGCAAAGGCATCATCCCAGCTTCTCAAGGTGGGCTGCCTGAAAAGCTGTTTCTCTCTCTCCTGCTAGTAAAAAAGGAAACAGTCAATTAGTGCAGTGTTGATAAAACACACCTCCAGGTTTGTTTGCCTTTTCTTATAAATGCATAATATGCATACACAAAAGTAAAGCATAAGGGAAATCCAGTTGCTTTTTCCTATATGGGGAGCAAGGAATACTCTCAGAACCCTCTTGCATTCATCCCTTCAGCAACTACATAAACTTGTGGGGTGTTGAAGCACTGCCAGGACAGGGGCAGTCATATTGCAGTGAGTTTTGTACCGCCTGCAGGTCTTCCACACAGACAGATTCCTTAAAGGTGTTTCTAGGCAGTGAAAGGCTGGAGAGCTGATGCTTAAAAACATTTTAAGGTGAGCTGTGGTACTGAATAAGCAAAGAGCAGTGGGGAGCCCCTGGCAGCTGCAGCAGAATCTGGGCCTGTTCTTTATAGGACAAAAATGCATCTTCTGTGTTTTGTCCTCGTGAGCTGTGAAGGCTGAACAACACCAGCATTTCCATGGAGATGGAGACATTGCGTATTGTTGAAGAAAGGATGTGAATTTTAAACAGAAATATGATAGATCTCCAAATGCTGCTCAGGAGGCAAGGCACTGTTATGCTAAAAAGTATTTTTTCCAGCCCCCTGCCATGGCATGGAGGGCTAACACTGTTAACTCCTTCAGTTCCAAACCCAGTAGGCAGCAGGACACTGAACAGTCTGTCACAGCTTAAAATCCATTCAGAGATAGCAAGGTACTTGTCTGCCTGATCACTCAGCCCCACTTTTTCCATGATACACCATTTCCATGCCAGAGTGACAGAAAATGCTCCCCCTACAACGAATTAGGAAACTTCAGTACTCCAAGGGAATGAGAGAGTAGGCTCAGCATCCTGAAGGATAAAACAACCAGATTTTGGATTTGCAGAAGAATTTAATACAAGGAGTTAACAAAAAAAGACATATCTTCAAAATATTTCTATGTCAGCCTTCCATTAACTGCCAGAAAATGCAAGGGAAATACGTTATTCAAGCCAAACAAGTATTAGGGACCAATATTTTTTTGTTTTACATCTTTTTGTGACTTGACACTTATACTGTGCTTGAAATCAGGAGAAAGAAGAGAAAGACTCAGGAAGGTGACTTGGAAAGTGGTTTCACTTACTTCTAGCTGAAGAAGCTCTCTCCTCACATAAAGGTCCTTTAAGCTTTCTTAGGAATGGACAACCTCAAAAATGTGAAAAACAAGGTACCTGCAGAAAAAAATCTTGGTCTACCACTGTGGAGGTGCAGGCAGCCTTGCAAAAGCCCTGAATGGGAGTGGAGCACCCAGCCAGGAAAGCACATGGGAGGGATGCTTGGGAGAGACACATGGAGGCAGTGAAGGTGGCCAGCTCTACAGAAATAAGACAGAACGTACCTGTGAGAAGCCAGATGGGAGCAGATGTGTTTGCTAACCCTGTCACAAATAGCATGGTGGGAGGCAGGGAGAATCTCTTGTCCCTGCCCAGGAAAAGCAGGCTCTCTGCTTCCCCAGGTCTGGCTGGGGAAAGGATCCTCTGCTGAGTGTCCTCCAGACCCACAGCTCTACTGTCACACAGAACAGAGTCCTCAAACAGAGGTCCTCCAAGGAACAGGCACTGACATGAGCAGCAGCACCAGGAAAGACTACAAAGACTTTCATTTATCTGCAAAGAGCTGAATGCCTTGTGAATGTCATTATGAAATAACTTTCTTTTATTTAGGACCAGAGATGGAGAGAGTGGAATGGGGAGTTAACAACATAACCCCATGTTCTGGTTTGAGAAGCAAGACCAGCGGGACACCCCAAGTCAGAAATACAATTTATTAGAAAAAGGGAAAATAAAACAAAAAAGGAAACAAAATACATGCAATAAGAAAACCACTGACAAAGTCAAAATACAACCTGACACCCTGTTGGTCAGGGTGTTGGCAGCAGTCTGCTTGCAATGGTGGCTGCAGTCCTCCTGGAGTATCAGCTATGGCTCTGTTGAAGCAGTGGTCCTGCAGAAAGAAGTGAAATGATGGATGGGGCTGCTCTTCTCTGGGAGTCCAGTGGAGAAGGCTGACTGGTATTCCAGTCCTCAGGTTTTTTATCCAAGTAGAGAGATTTGGCTCCTCCCCCTGGCTGGAGCATTTCCCAATGGGGTTAAAGAAACTCATCAGTGGTATTTAAATGCTATTAGCAGAAAATTTATCCCTGGTCTTGGAAGAGATAAGGAAAATGGTTTGATGGTTTCTTATCAGCTGGCTTATCAACAGAAGATCCCCCATCCCAGTTCTAAGGGATGGTAATAGAATACACTTGGGTACATCTTGCACTGCAACCCATGACACCCCACATGCTGCATTTCTGTCCATGACAAGTAAAGCAACTCTACCCCAGCAATCTTCAGCATCCTTTCGTCTTCTCAGAGAGCGATGCCTGAAGCACTAACAGCCTTTCCTGACCCTCAGGCCACAGCAGCTTTCCCAAGCTGCTCCCTCCTCCTCAGGATGCCCAGCTGCATGGGTCTGTGCCCATTTCCCCTGTCTGGTGGTAGATGGAAAATGTCACACCATTAATTGCATGGGGGCAGGTCAAATTCTTGTCTTTCACTGCTCTTCAGATGCCACAGGAAAAGAAGCATTTTACATAATCTTGATTAGACAAATGGCCCACTAAAGGCAATATTCATTAAAATTCCATATACATAAAAATCATTAAAACACAGAGCTGGCTTGTCCACAAACACAATTTTTCTAGTATTAAATAATGGAATTTTAACACTTAATGATGTTAGAAAAAAAGTTAATATGGCCACAAACCACCAAAAAAACTATCGCAGGCCTGAAATTCACAGTAAAACTATAGCTTGTTTGCTGGGTTAGGGTTTTTTTTGTGGGTTTTTTTTCACTCGACCCACAATGTCTGGAAACCACAGACTAAAAATTTCTTATCATTGTTGTAAATAAATACACTGTGTGGGAGGGAGAAAGCAGAAAACACCAGGCTGCCATTTGGCATGAGACTTTTGGGTGAACAGGGATAGAGCTGGCACAAGGCTGAGGGGGCCTCCCTGGTCGAGCAGTCAGCCTTGTCCATTTCAGCAGGCATGCAATGTGACCTTCCTAAACTGACCTAGATCCACCTTAAAGTCATTAAAGTAAATGCATTTCCTCCACTAGGACACTATGGTTATTCTTCTAATAGACTGGGACACTTCTGGTAATTTCCAGCTTATGTTTATTAAAGACCAGTTTAAAGCCCACATCTAAGCTGCCCTTCAGCTCAATATCCTTGAGGATCATTCCCTGAGTATTGAACAGACTCTCTCTCTTTCCATGTTTTCCCAGGCTAAACACAGACCCTTTGCTGCCTCTTGAATGGCAGCTTCTCCTTTCCACAGAGAGCCAGCAATGACTGGGGTTTGCAGTGTCCCTGCTGGGCACTGGTTATCAGACCCACGTTTGCTGTCCAGAGGATGGGTATGGATTTGAAGGTGGTCTAGAAGGTCAATCTTGTCAATGCAAAAGTAGCCTTATGGCTTGAGGGTCTTTGATGCTTGAGGAAGACAATGATTTACCATCCACTTACTTTGGCAAAAAGTTAATTTCCCTGGTGATATTCACAAGCACAGCCAAGGGAAAGATTCAAAAGGACATCCACCTTTGTGACTGTTGCAGGATGGGCTGAAAGCACAGCTCTCTACCACCACTCATGGCTGTGGGCTCTCCCATTTCATGCCTCCCAGGCTGCTGACTAGCTTGGCCTTCATGGTGCATCCTTATATTCCATCAGAGTGAAATTTGGATGTGACAAAGGGATTCAACATAATGCAAGTTTCAGAGCAAGTGACAGGAGTACTAAAATCTAAGCAGAACATAAACATACAAGGTTAACATGATCAAAATTAAATTACCTTCTCCTTATTGTTCTTTATAGACCACATATTGACCATGAAAGTGAACTGCTTTCTGTAGCATGTCCAATTGACTTTGGGAAACTTCCTTAAATCAAATTGGAAATGTTTTGAGATTTCTCAAGAGAATAAATGAGAAATAAATAGCAAAGCAGCATTTTGCTGAAGTGTCTAGTCACCAGTCATCATTAGATCTGACAGACAGAACAAGATGTTTGGAAAACTTATTGAATAATGGTCTGTTATCTAGCTATGTATCAAGGCTTTTATCTGACATATCTATGGTATTCTTTATATAAAAAGAACTCTGTTGCATTTGCAACAAAAATATCTGTTTATCTTAAGGACCTTGTTGTCTACAGTATGTTGTTTCTGAGACCTATACAATTTATTTCATGGCAACATAGTTCTCTGTTTTAATATTGCTGTGAAAAATTAGGAACATTGCTGTTTATCTGGTGAAGACAAAAATCTGCTCTTATTTATGCTTGAATAAATCTAAAACAAGTGGTGACTTAAGCTGCTAATCTAGATACCCACTGCTGTACCAGAGGAGAAACTCCTCCACTGAATGCTCATTTTTTTCAATAATGGCTGTCTCTTCATGGCTGAGCCCAGGATCCTGATGGATAATGTACAAAGATTTTGAAAAAGTAATTTTTCTCCATCCTAGATCTTCAGCCTTCCTCTGACCCTGACTTCAGCCTTTGTCTGCTATGTTAGAGACTCAGAAACTTCAGAAACCTTTTCCCTGGACAGGGGCTTACAGGCCATGACTGAGGCACTTAAGCTCTTCTGGATAAATTATACTGAGCTCTTGGCATCCTCTAAGCTTTTCCGGACTTCAAATCATTCTTGCAGAATTTTGGTGCATCCTCTCCAATTTATCAGCATATTTTTTAAACTGGGGATCCAAGAAGTGGTCAGTTTGTTCCAGTAAAGCTCTTGCTAATGCCTCACAGACTGATAATTTCCTTTCCCACTTCTCATGAGTATTTCCTTCCCATGCAGCCATGGGTTACTTTAGCACTTTAACCACTTGGCTAGTCTGGGGGCCCATCAGCAGCCAGCTATCCACTGTGAAAACATTTCTTGGCCACTGCTTGCTGAAATACAGCCCTAAATCCTGTCACTGGTACCTGCATAAAAATATTCCAGCTGTGCATTTCCATCTCCAGCAATTCAGCCCACTGTTAAAATGCTCGTGGCTCAAGGCTGTGCCAGTGGATGGCTCTGAAAGGCTGCCCTTTGTCACTGACCCCAACACAAACTTTTTGCAGTCAAGCCCACTGGGGTGCATTTGCACCCTAGCTGAAGAGAACGTTGATGAGAGCAGAACCATGAGCTGGCACCTTGTGAAATCCCAGTGAGCACACTCCACTGGGACACTGGTTTCTCAGATATAATTACCTTCTGAGATCTATCCATCAGCTGATTTCTGAGACTTTTGGAAGGGATTTGTAATGCTTTGTGTACAGAAATGCTGGGTTTTTCAGCAGAATGTTATCCATTATCAAATGAAATGCCTTACAGTGTCAAGTTGGCAATGCCATTGCTTTTATCAGTCAAACTGCATCTCAGAGAAAAAGCAATATCAAGTTCAACAGAAATACGGCTCTGTGCTCATTTGCAAATACATACAAAAAAAGCAATCAATCTGCAAAACCTTGGCAAATAAGAAAATATATTCAGTTATTTAAATTTTCAAAGAAAAATCTTTTGTTCATTCAGTTTGCAATGTACCTGAAAACAGAGAGGTTTTTTCTCCTTCCTGATATCCAGCAACTCCTATAAAGTCTGAGACAGCCAATTTCACTCTCAAGCCATTTAAAGCAGATGGATTGTAACCATGCACAAAACTCTCTAATGAATAAGTAAAACTACAGTTACTTATTATATTATATAATAGCCATTTGTAAAGAACTGATCATTGAAGCAGCTGAAGTTTTCAGCTTCTCCCTGCCTTGCTTTATTTAATTGCCTTTGTCTGCCTGGGTTTTGTTGGGCATTTACTGCCATCCAGTGCTTCTCTGAGATATGACTCCACCATCCACTATCAAGAGCTAACACAAAGCAAGAATATTTGGCTCTTAACACACTCACTGACCTCATTTGGAGAAGTGCTACAGGTATTTTACAGCAATAAGCCATCGCTGTGCTGCAGCAGTGCCTGAAATGCTGCGGTACCGGGCCGTGCTGGCAGCTCCATCCTGGTGGGACTGGGCTGTCAAAGCCTGCAGTCAGACCCTGGCTGCCCCACCTCCGAGGGATGATTTGAGCTGCTGTTTCACAGCTGTCAAAGAGAAAATGTTTCACGATAAGAAATTTAAATAAAGGTTTGCTCTGATTTTAAGATCTTTATCTTCCATGATTTTTTTTTTTTAAATTCACCGCATACAATTTGCTTTTGCGTTTTGTAGCCTGCAAGCATTCAGTGTTCACTGCTCTGCTTGCCTGCAAGATAAAGCTCCACACTTGAAAAGCATTCATCTTACTGGTTTTTTTGTTTTTGTTTTTGTTTTTGTTTTTTTTGTTTGTTTGTTTGTTTGGGTTTTGTTTGTTTGGTTGGTTGGTTGGTTTTTTTTGTTTTTGTTTTTGTTTTTTTTTTTTTGACAAAACCCACACTTCATAAGACCTGCTCATGTTTATGCAATGTGTAAGAAGGTTAAAATAATAAAGATTTTAATTGTACAATATCCATTTTTTTCATATTTTCATGAAATGCTGAGTGACATTCATAATGAACTATCCCTGTAGCAAAAATCCAATGCTACTCCAATATTATATTCCTTTTAATAAGACAGAATGTCTTAATTCTGCAAGGAATAAACTGTGTCAGGCTTTGGAAAGGCCAAAGCTGTTACTTCAGATCTCATGGGGAGAGAGAGAGAAGACAGACCAAGTAAAACAGGAAGTTCAGGGTAGTGAACCAGGGAGTCCAGCTCAACCTTGATCCTGGCCAAGTTATTCAGACCACGTTTTGGAAGCTCTGTACACACTCCTTGTTTTGGTTGGGTATGAGATACGTAAATAGTTTTATGCATCCAGCCATCATATTTGAACCAGTTAGTGGCACTTTCCTTGCTGCAATAAGATAATACATTGTGGTAAAAACATACTTAGGATGAAATGTGTGTTTGTTTATTTAAACTGATATCTATTTTGCTTTGTATTGATGGTGATTTAAGGAAGCCAGAATTTGTAGTATACAGCACTTAACCACTATTTTTATTGTGAGATATCAAACACTGGAAAGGCTGCCCTGAGAGGCTGTAGGGTGTCCACCCTTGGCTGACTGGACATGGTCCTGAGCACCCTGCTGTGACTGACCCTATTCTGAGCAGGGGATGGACTAGATGGTCTTCTGAGATGTTTCCAGCTTCAACAAGTTGGTTTTGTGCATACATAAATACATAGCTTTGTCCTGAAACAAAATGTTAGATAGTCACAGGAAAAAGTTGTACACAACAATAAAATTATAGCCAGACACTTTAATTATGGTCGACTAACCACCTTTCACTTTCCAGTAAGATAATGAATCTCTAATGACACAGAAACTCATAATAGCATTCATAAATATAACATAATTATATTTCCTACATATAAAAATGTTAAAGCACATGCTTAAGTATTGGAAAAAGCCTACTGTGATCAATACTCAGAATTAGACCAAGCATGTGTTAGATGAAAACATAAACTTTACCTCTTTTAACACATTCATGGCTCTGGTATTTGTATTCCAGACCACAGAGCTGGGGAGTGAAGGACAAAAGGAAAGTTATATATACTAGAAGCTGGTGTGTGTCCAGGTGAGATAGAAGTGAACTGGGAAAATGAGAGCCCAAAAAAGGGAAAAGCTACCCAGAAAACACTTTCTGATACAACCAAGATTCCCCATGTATAACTTCTAGCACATGCAGTTGTTCCACATATCCCAGCCGAGTCTGGCCTCAAAATGGAAACATAGGGGATTTTTTTCTTCTACAGCTGTGTTTAACCAGGAAAGTTGGCATATGTGAAGCCTCTCAGCTATCCTGATCCAGTTTTCCTGATCATCTTTCCTCACCTGGCAGAGCACCCCAGTGGTCACCCCATCCCCAGGAGCACAGGTCCCAACAGGCACAGCTCTCCCTGAGCACCAAAACCTTCCTCTCCCCTTGCCATAAATCCCCTCTACATGTACATCTCCCCCAGCTTTCCCTTTCTCCTTGAGTAGAATCAAAAAACCTCTACAAAGCTCAACTGCACAATAGGAAAAGAGGTGGTGGCTTTAAACTAAAGGAGGATAGATTTAAACCATAATAATGAAGAAATGTTTTATGATGAGTGGTGAAGCATTGCTACAAGTTTGCCAGAGGGGTGGGGGATGCCCCATCCCTGGAGATATTCTAGGCCACATTGGATGGGGCTCTGAGTAACTTGATCTAGTTGCAGGTGTCATTGCAGGAGGGTTGGACTAGATGGCCTTTAAAGGTCCCTTCCAGCCCAAAGTGTTCCATGAATCTGTGATTCTCTGATGTGAACACCACATCACCACACACACCTGAGCAGAGATGCTGTATGCACCTGAATGCTCTTTCCTTAGCTGCTGTCCCACTGCAGCTGGAGGCTGCAAGGAGCTGCTGAGTGCAATGTTTCAGTATTAGATTTTGTGCTGTCTTGTTATATTTTATTTTAAGATAATAGTAACTAAAAATCTTTGCCTCAATTTATCTCCATGATTTGGAGAATTTCAATTGAACTTTACAAAAATTGCTTTCCTCATTATCATTGTTATTAATTCTGCATTTCTTACATAGTTGTGATTCAAAGAGGTTTAATGAGACTCACTTGGCTTTATAATAGATTCCAAATCCAAATAGTTTTACACCCTTCAGATGCCTCAAACAGTGATGGCATGGAAATACTGATTCATTCTAATGGATCAAAACTAAACCTGTCCCAAAGACTTCCACCCTCGTCTAAGGCCAAACACCAAAAATATTTCTGCCTGATTTGGCAGGAATCCCACCAAACCTAAGATAACAATTGGGCCCTGTCTAATGTGAGAGCAATCTTAGAGTCAACACAGTTCTAAAGGTAACATAACACAGGTAAATTTATCACACAGAAATGTGGTGGGTTGTTTGAGTCTCATTTTTCAAGATGGGAATTTGGTGCCACTACCAAAAAAAGTTTGCAATGCTCCAGCAGGAGCTTTCTATCAAAAGAAGGTTTTGATTCAGCATTACTGTGGGTAAATGATGGATGTAGTTACACCAAAGAGAGGATCCTCAAACTCCCAGATCTTCATATGCTCCCAGGAGGCTGACAAGAATTCATAAGAAGCTGGGTTGAGAGAAAGCAAAGTAGGTTGCTGTCTAATTGGCATTTCTTCCCCAGGATTTTTTTGTCTATGAGTTAGCTAAGCCCGAAGATTAATGCTGCAGGGGAAAATGGGCACAAAGGGGATCTAAACTCATGGCCCCAAGGACTGCAGCTTCAGGAACAGGTATGTGCTGTAGATTGCAGCTTGAAACAAAAACATCAAGATGTTTTCAAATTAGATGGTTTTTTTGAACAATTTGTTCAGATTTTTATGTGTGCTCACGTGAATATTCCGACTTCCATTAGGCCAAACAACAAATGTTGAAGAACTCATTTCCCCCCTGGGATATAAAACCTAATATGTACTTGGCAGTAGAAAGCAAACAATCTGCAGTAGCTTAGAGGCTTAATTAAAAGCCAGCTATACCTGTGGTAAAAACTGGCAAACATCGACTTTTCAGTGGCTTCTGTGAGCAATTCAAAGGAAAAAAACCAACCAAAATTCAAACCTACTTGACTTGACAGTGTAAAGAAAAGGCAATTCTGAAAAGCAGCCAGGCTCTGGGAACACAACCTTTACTGATGGAACCCTTGGAGATAAACACAACTCAGATAAACACAAGTGATGCACAGGATAGAAAAAGTTACCTTAACAAGATGTATTTTATAGAGCTGCATGTTTTTACTACCATCTTGCAATGAAGAACTCATGAAAAAGAGAAACAGAAGTGCTTCTGAAATGGTGGAAACAAAATGTATTGCCACCACTGACTGAACAGCCAAGGGATCTGAGACAGTTGCTCAGCACTTGCTGTGCAGACTTGGAGCTGCTGTGCAGTGATGCTGCTGAACCCCTCGTGGGAAATGCAGTAAAGCTCAGCAGAGAGCAGGGTGGCAGGATTTTAAAGAAATTACACTAAATCCTGCAGAGTTTAAGTTTCTTTTAAAGGAACATTTACTGTGAACCTTCCAAGAAAGACCTTCACTTGCTCTAAGCTTGGCTCACAAGGGAAATGAAAGCTGTCCTTGCAGAGCTCAATGGTGTTCAGCTGTCCTCAATTCACATTCCAATAAAAAGCCATTAATAGCCTCCAACAGGACAGCAGGTGAACAAGAAACAGTTTCTGTGAAACTCTCATCCTTGCTGCTGCTCTAAAACACTCTCTAAGGATCATTCCATTTGTGTGAATAGTTTCTAAACAGCTCACTTATTTAAAATTCCATTTCTGCTTGCTAAATCTCCCTCCTAGAAAGAGAGACAGAGTGACATTTATAGCAGTGCTGCAGCCAGAGACCCCCTGCCAGCACAGAGCTCCTTCCTGCTGCATTCTGGCTCACCATGAAGTTCATTCCACACTGATGCATTGCTAGGGAGAAGATGCAATAACAAATCCTTGTTCATCTGTTAGTCAAACAGAGAGGGAAGCTGGTTAATTTGGTAACAGGAAGTCTTTCTTCATTGAAACATCACAGGCAATAAATAACTACTCAGTGGGTTTTTGTTTGTTCTCTTCATTGCTCTATGACTCTGACAAAAAATACTTCATCTGGTGTTACGTTTAAATGAAGAAAAACATATATATATATATTCATTTATACAGAAGTTGTATGAGGGAAACCTAAGATATTTGCAAAGAAAGGTCATAATGGAAAATAAACCACACAATTTATAACTGACTTTAATCCTTTTTCTCCTTTCTTTTGGACAAGCTCATTACAGAAGGAGAACTGAATTTCTGCAGTAGCTGCTTTTGCTCACAGGCCTCTGATGAGCAATCAGCACTGTGCACTGAAGCATGAACCCTATATGTGTACAGAAATTCATAGTTCAACAAATTCCCCAGATCAACCTGGAGATGGAATAACAACAGAATTAGATGTGTTATTAGAGATAGTGACCCAACACCTTCATTTTTTGCCTTTCATTTACCTTTCCATTTGCCTGCATCCAAAGTGACAAGCTGAGTCTGCCTTCACTCAGTCCCAATTGTTTGATGAAAATCCTGCAGGCCAAAAATATTATGGTTTTCTTTTTAATTTTGATGTTGTTTTTCTTGCATTGCTATTCACATAGAAGCCACATATGAATGGTGGAGATAAAGGAAAATGGCATGTTGTGCAGGCTTCGAATTAAAATAAGGTTCTTGCATCACAGGTTTTTTTTCATGGAGTAAAACACTTGAAAGATCCTGCATTTCTTCCACTTTTCTAAGAGGGATTACTCAGTGAGCTCATCTTTTCCAGTGAAAGCAGCAACAATTTTGGAGTAGAACAGGTTCAATAATTTTAGTATCTCTTGTTGTCTACAAATTAAACTTCTTATCTTATACCCCCTCCACATGAGCCTGCTACCGTGACCCGATCATGGCAATTTCCAAATGGCAGCTCCAGATCCTCTGTGGTGCCTGAGCCACAGCAGTGGGCATCTGCATGACACCAACAAGTGGGAACCAGAACACTGAAACTCTGGTTCATCAGGGTCAGCAGCAGCCTGCTGGAGTAGGCAGACACTGATATTAAATTATAAGGATATATTAGGTTCAGCATTTTTAGTGTACCTCTGCTTACCTTCTTCAAACCAGTCAAACCAGGTGTTATATAAGATAATACCTAAACTATATATAGGTGTATACGTATAAAATAAGAAAAGGGTGGCAGTCTCAATTTTGGATTTACTAAAATTTTGGATTTACTTCAAGCATCTCTCCTACAGAAGGTGGACCAAGGAGCAAGTGTGGCACTAGCAAGGCCTGGCTGGGTCATGATGACACCAGAGAGTTTTTCAGGAAGGTGCTGCCACACCCCCAGCTTTTCAGAGCCTGCTTTCTGGATAGGGACTTCTCACTGCACATCACATGCTGACACAGGCTGTCAGCACTGTATGTGAATCAACAAGTAACACATTTACCCTCAGGTAAAGGGAAGAAGGTCAGGCAAAAATATCATAAAATCAATACCTTGCTTTTTCTAAATTTAATTTTATTTTATTTTACAACTCATTGTAGCTGGAACCAGTGGCAGACAGACTCTAAAGCCAGGTGCTGAGACAAGAGTATTTCCAGTTGTGCCTGTTGTGCCTCCTGCCATGGAAAGGCTGCTGTAAGCACCAGCCTCTTGCCTCTGAAATTAGAGTTTCATCACTTGTTGATCATCACTCAGGATATAACAAGTTCCACATTTTCAGAAGTGAAGAAGAATTTGGCCTTGAACAGCAGGTGATATTTTTGTATTTCAGCTCAAACTTTTTTTCTTAAAAGGGAAAGGAGAGGCTTTTAATTTTCTGGGAGCCTTATAAAAATAGTCACAGTAACTTTACTTTGATAACTCCTGTCTGTCATATCTGGGACTTCAGACTCCTCTTGCCTTATACAAGTCTTAAACCAAAGGAGCATCAGCGACACCAGCAGCACAGAGTCTGCAATTTCATCTATTTTATTATTTTATCTTAGCTCTTCCTCTCCTCCACCAGCTGGGCAATATTTTTAAGATTTTCAGTCACTAAAATATCTTTTAAAGCATATTTCATTAAACAAGAGATTTTGGAGTCATATCCTTTATGTATAACCTTAGCAAGGACAAATATTTAATGGACCCAGTTTGCAAAGGGGTGGCACTGCAGGTGCTCCCATCCCTGGATCAGACCTTGCTGCTGGCCAAGGGGTGATGTCTGTCACCTGCCTGTGTCAGCTGTGCCTCTCTGGTATGGCATCCAGTGTCCTTTGTCCTCACTCAAGACCTGTCAGCTGGGTGGGAGCATCCTTCCTGGTGCTGGAGGGCATCACAACTCCTGCTGGCACCAAAAACCAAAACTGCCCTGCTCAATGATACTTGGGATAAGAAACGCATTTACTTTATTCACTGAAGGGTTAAATACACTTCAGTGAATCACAATTTGAAAGTCTCCAAAAGACTAAAGGAAGTGCAGGTGTGCCTGGACAGCCTCATCAGTGCTGCTTGAAGGCCCCTCTCCTGCTGCTGCCCCTGTCCCTGCACCGTGGGCCACCCCCCCATGTCCCCTCCACAGCCACCAGCCAGTGAAGCTCTCCAGGCACTCCAGGGGCCAGCACGTGGGATGCCCTTCATTCATTCAAAGTCCTCTAGCTAAAGCACGAGTCCTGACAGGAGGAGAGGTGTCCTGTGCTGAGTGCTGGGGTTTCCTCCCTGTCTGCTCCTCTCCAGAGCACACACTGAGCTGAGGTCTCCCTCAGCCCTTGCAGATCTGCCAGTTAACCTCCAGCCCACGAGCACGGCACCACCGCTGTGGCTCCTCAGCTGAAGTGCCAGGGGTGCTCATGGAATCCACCATTCAGCTCACTGCCTCTGAGGACCTGAGGGCCCAAAAAGTTTGGGAACCGAGTTAACCTTGGGTTTCCCTTCCCTGGCACTGCCTCAGCAGGACCAGATTCCTCACAGAGGAATGTCTGATGTCTGATGCCACACCAGTGGAGGAGGATGCCCCTGAAGGTATTTTAATTAGTTCAGGCTGGCTTATTCTACCATAGCGGATCACAAAGGCCCCATAGCTTTATCATCTCAGAGCCCTGAGCTGATGTCTTTGATAGCAGCTTGCATCAGATCTGTTTGCCATTAAATCATTAGCAGCCCAGAAAAACTGAAAATAAATCAGGCTACTATTCCCCAGACTTTGGTCATTTCCTAATCTCATGGAACACACGAAAATAGCTATGCTAATGACATTGTTATGAATTTGGTTTTCTTGCTCATCATTACAATTTTAAAGTGGCTTAAATGGACTAGTAATCACCATAGCAACAAAGCAGCACTCAGGGGGACTACTATCAAGAGAATTTGATGTCTTAAAAGGGCTTGTAGTTGTTTCACATCTTTTCAATGAAACCTGGATTTTTTTTCTGACTTTGAACCAAATAACAGACCTGAAACAACCAGGAAGAAAATATGCATATTCTCATAATGGCACTGAATATCCCCAAATCTACACTTCTTATTTGTTGATGCAAAGTTTAGGGGGCGTGAATAGGGAAGCAAGTAGGAATTAGTCTACCAGGAAGGATTTAAGTATGTTTTGGGATAAAAAATGCATTCCAGTTGCAAGAAGACAGTGTTGTACCTGGGAAAGCAAATAACTGAGGTCTGCAAGAAGACCACAGTGTCTTGCTGTGCCTCAGCCTTCAGGGATTTTTTATAATAACCTTTCCTGCTTCTACCTCCTCCTTCCATTGCTAAACATTCAAAGACTCTTAAAATTACTTGTCACAACATATAGCACAGTCTAACATGGTTCTTTTAGTTGTTCCTTAGATACTGACAGCCACAGCTAATTATATTAGAGATGAGATATAATTTTTTTTTAAGTGTTTGATACTGCCTAGCTAAAAATGTTTAGATCAATAATGGCATTGTCTATTGTCTCTTTCCTATCTTTGCCTGTTTTCTGGAAGACTTGATGTGTCTCAAGAAAACACAAATTGAGTCAGAGATATAACAAAATTATTACTGTATTTTTTTTTATATTGAATCAGATCTGCATATATGTCTGACAAACCCTCTCAATAAAAACCCCTTCTGTGAAAATGAACCCATCTGCAGCTGAGGCTGGAGTGCTGGGATGTTCCATGAGCCCTTCACCAGTGCATGGCAGCAGGACTGAGAAGCAGGAGGGAAGCCAGAGGCCAGTTTCTGCTTGGGCAGGTATTTGCCCTTACTTACCTTATTTTGCTCTTCATCCCCAGAATGCCTGACATCAGTAAATAGGCAACACAGTCAGCAGGTACAGGCAATGCACCTGCCTGCATGCAGGGCCCATTTAGCAGCCTTAGGGAACGGGGTTTGGCAGAGCTCCTTCCAGCCCTATAAAACACAGTGTTTTCTGCTCAGGAGGGGCTGCCCCTTGGTGCCACACAGCTCAGGAGCCATGTCCTGACAGCCAGAGATCAAGGCAACCCCTGTGAGGTTCAGAGCCCAGGATGGAGCTGTGGGTGGAGGGTGGCTGGGGAAGCAGTAGGTAGCTACCACCAGCCAGGCTGGCCAGCCCTTGGGGTGATAAAGTAACCTGTTAAAGACAACAGAAATTGCACTCTTGAGGGCAAAGACATTTTCCAAGCTATTTTCCACCTGTTTTCCTTGTAGGAGCCTAAGGAGCCAGCACACATCCTGCTGGAGCTAAGGCCTCTCCATCCCTCTCCTGCCTACATCTGCCAGCCTGCTGTGCTGGGGGTGTGGGTTAACAGTTTATTTCAGCTTTCAGTCTCCACCTTGGTACAAAAGCATTCCAGTATTACAGAGCACTTGGATTAACAACATTGCTTCTCTTCTTGGAATGTGCAGAGTTTTCGTCTTATAAAGGACTTTGGTGCATGCCAAAAACATGCATCTCAATGCCACTGCAATCACTAGGCACAGGGATCTTTTCCAAGACCTGCACACTGATCTGTAGCCAGATGCTATTTTCACCTCATTGCTGATGAGCAAGTAGAAACTGCCAATGAGATCTAAAGCAGCACACTTACTCCAAGTTCCTTCCTTTCATTTTTAAATACTAGCAGATGGAACCAGCCCAGGGCTCAGGGAGGATGCAGGTTGTTGTCAGCTAGGAGCGGGATGCTCTTCACCAGGAGAGCTGACAGGAAAACACATTGTTAAAAAACTCACCCCAGAGGTGCCCAGGTGAGCAATATTGTGGGTGATGGAGACCTCCAGCTTCAGCACAGTGCAATGTACCCCATGGGGATGAGCAGCTCTTCCCCATTCTGTGCCCAGAGCACATCACCCAGGCTCCTGCATGTTACCCACCACAGCAGACAACAGTGCCTCTGTTTATTGAAAACATAAAATTAGACAGACCACAATGTTGCTTTTCCTAAAGAGAACATCAAAACCAACATCTGATAAATACACTTCATTTCCCACAGGGGCTTCCCTTTAAATTGGTTAGAAACCTCACTCAGCAGCTGTATTTCTGGGGAAAAAAANNNNCCTAACAAAGGGAAATGGCATTTAAATTACCTCAACCACATCAATAGTAAGAGGAAATGGAGACCAAGATCCCCTGAGCCCAGACTGGTTTGGCATAGCACAGCCCCCCTGGCTCTGGCAGATGTATTTGGATCTGCAGGCTTAGGCCCCAAAAGGAGAGCCTAGGTAATTCCTGCACTTCAGGAACTTCACAAACCAGTATGAAACCAGGCAGAAAGCTAACCTAATAGGAGAGGACTAAAGTCATGGGACAGGAAGACACTCTTGTAATGGTGTCCCTCTCTCTTTACCATGGCTGCTCTCACGATCTCCACACAAGGCCCAGCGCAAGCAGTACAGTCCTTCCCACACAGAGCTGGCTGATTAAGACATCATGAACACCATAAATTGTGCAACAATGGGTGGGAATGAGGGTAACAGCCTAAAAAGAATTCCATTTTGCTATGAGAAAAGCTCAGGCTTTGCCTGAAACCTTTCTGGCTTTAAATTCAGGAGAGGATAGCAGGACTCCTTTCCACCTCTGCCCGCCCGTCAGTGCCTTGGGGATGGCACCAGCCCAACGTGTCCCCAGCCAGAGGCACAAAGCTCAGGCCTTTCTGTCACTTCTCCCAGCTGGGACAGGCTCCAGCTGAGGCCAGCAGAGCAGCACACACTGGGCTTGGAGGGGCCATCAAGCTCGTGGTCACTGTGAGGGTCCTCCTGGCCAAAATGTTTCAGCAGCCCTGTCCATTTGGACAAGTGCAGGGCTGAGCACCCACCAAAGGCACCAATATTTGGGAACTAATACCTCTGGAGACACAGCTTTGCCAGAAATCAGAAGTCTGAGCAAGCTTGTCACTACTCTCCCCCCTGCCACAGTGAGAGTCTTCTCCTGTCAGGTGCTCAGGTCTTTGTTCATCGACTCATCCACCCCTGAGCAGCCCGATGCAATCACCAAAATAACACTAAAAAAAAAAAAAATTAAAGCAGAAGAAAAGTGTCTCTCATTAGGGCTTTCTTGGCAGTAACAAAGAAACCCAACACCCCACTTCCTAAAAATAAGAACAAAAACTTATAACTAATAGAAACCTGGCACCTATATTTTGATAATATATTCCCCACCAAAAATATTAGCAGGAAGGAGGATTGAAATACAGTGTTATAAAGTATTTCAGCCATAGAATAGCATAAATAGCTTACAAAGGACTTAGTGTGATGTGTTTCCATGTGGGGTTCACAGATCAGGTTCCCAGAGCTGTCACAGGAACCCCTCAACCTCAGCAGCACTGAGAACAAGCCAAGCCAACATTCCCCACCCTGGTGCTGGTGGGCTCCGCAGCTTGGGCAGCTCCTGCTCTCAGAAAGGAAGGGAACAAAATCATAAAGATAAATACAGCAAATGCTGGGATCTCTGGCACCAGTGCAAGGACACAGATCTGGGGGTGTTTAAGTGCAAGATAGCATTCTTTGCAGGCTGAGGATATGGGGTGTAAGAGGAGCAGGACATCCTCCATGTAATGTGAGTTAGTCCAATCTTGGTTTTAAAAATAGCAAGTGTTAACAACTGTGTATATCTGCAAAAAATTTATACTCAGGCATTTGTTGACTGGGATCTGGGAAGCCTGAGCTTTCTCCTAGCAGCTGCTGCTGTTGCTACAACCCACAAGCACATCCTACAACTTAAAGATGAGATTTTTTGCAAAGATACAGGACAGCAGCACTTTTTTAACATGGCTTAACAACCCAATCCTGGATCTACCTGCATTTTATACCACCTCAACAGTGCCACCATCTACCAAGCCACACAGTGGCCCTTGGCCCCTGTGGGAGCATGATGTGGCTGGAGGCAGCTTTAGGAGCTGAAGGGGAAAGCTCAGGAGCACCATGGCTGGGTGGGAGCAGAAGCAGGCTGGCTGGGGCTAAGGGTCTGGAAAAAAGAGGGCTAAGCTTTGCCAACCTTCATGCAAACTCTCTGCTGTGCACAGAGAGTTTTTGGCCTGTTTTTTCAGTGCACACAGCTACATGTCCACAGGCACACATGCAGAAAGAAGGTAAAACTGAAGAGAAACATGGGCTAAAAATGCAAATTAAATAAAAACATTTTAAAATTTAAATTTAACATTATCCAAGATCCTTATCCATGGTTTTTAGGATGAAAACATGCCACACATCAGATAAGATGCCTTCTGCTTCTTCTGCATGGAGGCTGTGAAACAGCCATCCCCTCTTTCCTCCTGCTTCCCAGAGGGATGAGTCTAACCCAGCACAGCCCCTGAGACAACATGCTCAAACAAAAAGCCCACGACCTCTCCTGGCTGTATTTCCTGCCTCCTCTCTAACCATCCCTGCTCTTATTGAAATGGCCCAAAAAAATTGATGAGCAACAGCCACTCCCTCACTTTTTTTTTTTTTTTTTTTTTTTTTTTTTTTTTTTTTTTTTTTTTTTTTTTGCCAGCTCTGGTTGAAGTTTTCAGGGAAGGAGCTGGGCAAAAGTCAGTGCTTGAAGGAAGTGGATTTAGCAGATTAAACATACCTCTATCAACAGCATTCCAACTCTTTAAATATTTGCACAATCAGGTTTTGTGCAGATTGCACACACAGACATTTTAGCTCAGTTTCTTTGTGTTGTTCTTTAATACCTATCTGCTCAGGATTAGCCCTTAACATTTATCCAAGTTATATTCAAAAGTTACCTCTGAAATCTGATGGACATTGAAAACCTGAAAAGAGGAACACAGAAGTAATTATATGTCAGATCCCTTATGGCCACCAAAACCATACCTGGGCTGCAGATCCAGAACAGCCAAGCCAGCCTGTATCAGCTTCCTGTGCTTTCTGGAAAGGTGGATAATGCACTGCTCTTCTCACTGCTCTCATCCTGTGCTGGGCTCCTGCCATTTCAGGAAGGTTTGGTGAGCCCCAGCATTGGCATAAGATGGGAAGCAGGAGGCAGGGAGCTCTTAGTTTGGCAGGAAACTACAGTCATCTTAAATTGTTAGCTTGAGCAGAGCTCAGGTTTCTCAAGGTGTTTACCCAGTTGGATGTGGAGCCTGGCACACCTCTAGAAGCAGGTGTTGACAGGCTCCTGTCATGTCCAAGTCAGGAGATGCACAGTAAGTCTTCACTAAGCTGTCCACATTGTCAGGAATATAAAACAGTAAAATTAATCAAACAGTAGAAATAAATCTTAAGCAGGAGTTAGTAGAGCAGCAAGTTCAAGATGTTTGCTGGTGTTTAGAGGATTTTGTGTTTATTTTCCTGAGAAGTTACCAATACAAATGGGATTTGCCACACAGTGACCTTGCATGATGACCACAGTGGTCATAAATGGCTGTATTAGAGCAATACAGTAAATTTACATTTTTCATGTAGACATTCTTTATACACTTTTTGGCATATTCAAATGAAGAATCTCAACACATTTATACAGCTTTGAAAACAGTATCTACCCTTTTTCCAAAAGCCCTCCTGAACCCTGCTCAGCCACAGATGGTGTGAGGAGCACCCACAGTCATCACAAGTCCAGTTTTGGACTCAAAGCTGCCTCTCCCTCATATCCCATCTGTCTTCCCTTCACCATTTCAGCCCTGCAGCACACAGGTATAAGTCCAGGGCTTAGCTGTGCTTTGCTTTCCTTGGAAAGGGCCCAGAGCCACTCATCTTGCAGAAGGATTTGAGCACAGACACAGCTGCCATCACTCCATGAGCTGTGCATCAGGGCTGCTTATTTTGGTAAGTCACAGGGGTCAACACCCCATGAGAGCAATGTGAAGCTCCCTCCATGAGCAGGAAAAGGGCTTTCTAAGGCATCTCCCCTGCCAGGTGAGTGCTGGAAGTAATGATGACATCCTGTGTAGCTTTGGAAACTTCTAGAGCATGTCCACTAACCAACACCAACAACACAATTCTTGCAGGCATCCAAAATGCAGGGTATTGCAAGAAAAACACATCTGAAACACAGGAAAGCCTTGCATTATGAGAGTAAAGACAGGTATATATATGTATTCACACTTCATGAGAAATGTCTAAGGGAGGTTGCTGTTAGCTCACACTCCAGGACTCATCAACAATTTTTTCCCAAATAACTCTAGAAGATTTAATCTTTTTTTTCCTTTTTTTCTTTTTTGGCAAAAGCTCTTTTTTGGCAAAGAGCTTCTTTTCACCCCAAATACTTCTTGTAGAGATCCCATTTCTACAAATATATAACTTTTATGATATTTTTAAGGATTGTTAGGTTTAGAATCAACTCACAACTCTTATTCCTGTTGTGTGGCTTTTTCATATTTGTGATTGGCCAAATCAGCAATCCCTGATTGCTGGTCAGGGACAACATTTTTTCATGAAGCAAAGCCACAACTGAATACAGTTGTTTTGTTTATACTAGGAATCCTTCCCAAACACTCATCTGACATAAACAACCTAGGGAGAGAATTTGCAGAATTTTTTACTGACTTAGCAATAGACGGCTAAGCCAGTAAAAGCCCTGTGCTCAAGAGACTGGCATGGAGATACCTCAGCAAATAGCTTAGGCTCAAAATTCCTTCCCAAACACCATTTTGCAGCAAGCAAAATCATCTATATCTACATTTGCTCCTCTGCAGATACATATTTTGCTCAACAAAGGCTTGTACCAGTAAAACTGGCTTTTTCGAGATTGTTCACTTTAATGAGCTCACTCAACAAGTTAAAGAAGCATCTTCTTTACCAGTCATGTAGATGCCTGGGAGCAAAGACATGACAAATTAGCTTGAGGAAATGGAAGCCACTGAGTAATCCAAGCCAGCAGATACAGCAATTTAGCTCCAATTTATACAAAATGGAAGATGTAAGAGGTGAAGGCAGCTTTAGTGAACTGGTGACATGTTCATCGGGACACAGTCCATCAGTATCTCTGAATAATCAGGAGTGAAATTACAGAGTTATTTTTGAGAGAGGAAGAAAACTGGAACAACACTGAAGGAGAAAAACAAAGGTTAGAGGAACCAGTGAAAAAGTTCTGAATTCAAAACTGTCATAGACAGCAAAGGAGAAATTTGGGAAATTTAGGAATGAAAGAAAGAGCAACTTTTATCAATATTTAGAATTTAATAGGGAAGGACAGTGAAAAAGAAAAGCTGAATGAGATAATTATCCATATGCAACTATATGACACAGAAATTGGCAAAGATGGAAAGAACTTCAGTAGAGAATACAAAAGCAGAAATTTTTCCTAATGCACATCTCAACTAGGTTGAGCAGCTTTCAAGGTTAAGAAAAATACCAGCTATTTAAAACCAGAGAAAGGTATTTATCTACTCCTCTCTATCTCTCTGCTTCCCAGTAAAAGCCAACCTGACCAAATACAGCATCAGTTCAGGCTAAATCTAGTATTAAAGACATGTTCATAACTACATCCTTCAGGCACTGCATTACACCCACCTAACTTCTGGAGCATCCACAGCCCAGTGAGGACACTGCTGCTGCAAGGGACTGATCCCTTTGCAATATCCCAACCTCTCTAAGACAGAAAATTAACTTCTCACATCTTCTGTATTTCTTACTTTTGAAATAAAAATATTCAAAAGTCTAAGATGAGCCAATAATTAATGTACTAAACATTTAGCTTAATAAAACTAAGGAGAACAATTTAGTGAATCCACGGATTCAGTAGAAGAACTCAGACTTAACTTGAAAATTACTTAAAAGTAACAGTAAAAAAGCCCTCAGCTTCTCTAAGCTGAATGCTGCAACTGCCCTTTATCATTAATCCAGGACTGCCCAAGGCCTTGCCCACGTGCACACTGTGGCTGGAAAGCCTTTCTGCAGTAGGAACTGGAGTTACAGGGAGAGCAGGTGAACAGCTCATTCAACTCAATTCTGTTTCTCATGGGCTGCTAAAGTGACCTTGACACAGCAAGCACTGTTTTCAGGAAGACCATGTCCCCCCACACATATCATGGAGTCTATAGCCAAAACCAGACTTTCAAGCTCCACCTTTTCCTTCCACAAGGCTTCAGGCAGGTGGGATTGAATCCAACCTCTGCGAGTACTGTTGCAGGTGCAACTCATCTTGGACAAACATTTACGAAAAAACACATTAAACCAGTACAAGAGAGAAGTTAAGTATTCTCTGAACAAGTTAAGTATTTTCAGAACACTTAAAATACCAGTGTAAAACACCATTATACTGCCAGCTGCATTGCTGCCACCTGGAGAAAACTAAATATTGAAATAAGGAGAGCAGCACACATTCATGTGTGGAGGATCCGTCCCAGACTGATCTGAGCCGAGGCAAACACTTGGAGCATTGTAGAGACAAACAAACGGGTCTGGATTAGATGAGCTGGCAGCTCAGTCCTGGGATTACATTCCTGGGGGCAGACAGAGCTCTGAGAATGCTGCGGAAGCGAGCGTGGGACAGCGGGACAGTGGGACAGTGGGACAGTGGGACAGTGGGACAGCGGGACAGTGGGACAGCGGGATAGCAGGACAGTGGGACAGCGGGACAGCGGGATAGCGGGACAGTGGGACAGCGGGACAGCGGGATAGCGGGACAGTGGGACAGGGGGACAGTGGGACAGCAGGACAGCGGGACAGTGGGATAGGGGGACAGCGGGACAGTGGGATAGCAGGACAGTGGGATAGGGGGACAGTGGGATAGTGGGACAGTGGGATAGTGGGACAGCGGGACAGTGGGATAGGGGGACAGCGGGACAGTGGGATAGCAGGACAGTGGGATAGGGGGACAGTGGGACAGCGGGACAGCAGGATAGCGGGACAGTGGGACAGCGGGACAGCGGGACAGTGGGACAGCAGGACAGTGGGACAGCAGGACAGCGGGATAGCAGGGCAGTGGGACAGCGGGACAGCTTCCCTGGAACACAGCAGGGATGGGGGAGCCTGCCCATCCACCCCAGCAGGGGCACAGGTGACACACAGGCACAGCACTGCAGGGTGGGCTGCTGTGACCAGAGAGCTGGGGTGACACAGAGGCTGCAGAACAGCTGCTCCTGAGCAGGGAATGCTGCTGCTGAGCACACCTCCCACAAACCCTCGGGATGGAAAAGGGCCTATCCCTACCTCCAGTGCCCACTGGCAGGGCAGTGGAGTGGAGCTCTGGCTGACAGGAGTTTGTACTCCTCCCAGCAGTCTTATGTCATCCATGCCCTCCTGCAGTGGCATCTTAGAAATCACTGCTTGCTTTTTCATTCATTAAATTAACCATGTAACTACAAAGTGGCTGATGTACTCACAGAATAGATCTAACCAAAAATATATATACACTCTCCAATAAACTAGCAGAATAATTTAAAATAAAATTCAAGTTTCTTTGGGCTTCAAAAGCAATAGCACCCATCTGCCTCCCCCCAGAGACAGCTGAGAATTTGCCAAAATGCACTAACTCACTTTGTCCCAAGAAATCAGGTGTAGTTTTGATAGATTAAATAATTTAAGTTTGCAAGAAGCATTACCACAAAGCATTTTTATGTTTATTTAAATAAAAATTATAATTTATACAAGACTTTTTAAACAAACAAGATTTTCTTAAAAAATGTACAGGGCAAATAATTTCATTATTTCAATTATTCATACAGTATAAGTCTTCTGTCGAACAAAAGTTACACTGATAATGAATTATTTACAATTTCAAAATATAGACTCAAACTTCAGACATAAAAATTTTAACATCCATTATATTTCAATGATTAGTAGAAATTAAACATCTGCCAAAATGTACAGAGTTCAATAAAAACTACCAATGTTTTCAAACAGGTTTAAGTAGCCAAAAAACAGGTACATCCTTTCATCTCTTCACAGTCAGGTAAAATTCCTTTTCTCTTTGTCTGCAGAACGAGGGTAGAGTTTTGCTGCTGGCATCCTGTGTGATGTTGCTACTAATAAATAGCTTGTTTCATTCAATCTTGCCTCACAAAAGCTACAGTGCACAGAAAGGCATGATTTCATATTTCAGCTTGTTTCACTTTTGAATTTAAATGGTCAGTGATAAAGAATTAGTCAGTTTTCATCTCCCTTTTTTATTGTCTTTAAAAGGGACTCAAACTAACCAAGGAACTTCTAAAGAAGTTAAATCCAATTACGCGTGAATGATCCAGACATCCACAGACATGAACAGAATTGCAAATATAAACAGCAGTCAGACAGACAGAATGACAAGAACATCACTTTCAGCTATTTAGAAGCACTTTACATTAAGTGTTCCGACCCAGCCTGTTCCTGAAGTGCACCAGGCTGTACTGCAAAACTAAGTAGGAAGGTTGGAATTTCAGGTGGGAGTTTCAGTGTGCTCACACAAGTCAAGGATACATTCACCCACTGCCCATCCCCTCCTGCCCTCCAGAGCCCAGAGGGTGCAGCAGGAGAAAAGGATGAGTAAACACCCGAAGGTCGCCTTCAGTCTCTGAAGTCAGGGACACCACGGGAGCAGCTGTGCAGCAGGGAAACCGGATAACCCAATGTAAAGTGAAATTTGCAAAATATGTACACAGATGTCTGTCAATTATATTACAACTCTATTAAAAAAAAAAAAAAAAACAGAAAAAAAAAGAAATCCAGTCTGTTTTCTCTACACTAGAACCAATGTTGCATTGCAGTTTGCGCTAGGTTTGCTGCTTTAAGGATCTCTAACTTTTAAGTTCACACTGTTAAAGCATGGATTCATTTCAAACATCAGCACATTAGATTTTATAAGACATTTCTAATTTCTTCATTCAGAAAATAAATTTTAAGAGTATATTGTACACATGAGGCATTTCAGTCTGGGAAAAGGATAATGATATCTTTTCTCCCTCTCGGAAGCCTAGGTATGGTTAATTGTCCTGGCACCAGCAGTATAGATCCTACAGCTCCTCCAGGAACCAGAATCTAGGACAACCCTGTACACAAGGGTCACCAGTGAAGGGTGGGAGGGGGAGGAGGTAATAAGTGCAAGTCAACTGATTTCCTACTGAAACTGCTGTTATGATCAGAGTGAAGGTATAAATTACACTTGAAAAATGATACAAAAATAAGAAAAAGAGCATGCTCTCTGTAAAAAATATAGTTTTCTGTTTCTTCAAAAAAAAAAAGGATAACCTTAAAACACACCCACGGGATTTTTTTCTTAAGACAAAATGAATGAATCTGATTAAGATTTATATAACATTAAGCTATTTTAATGCCTATTTTATTAGCCACACTTGCTATTCAAGGAAGATTCTAGAAAGAAAAGCCAAATTATAATATGTAGCAATTACAAAAAATATATTAACTGATTTCAAAGTAGTTTTGATGAGAAAGATTTAAGATCAATAATTTTAACTTAAACATATAACTTGAATGTCTAAAGTTACGAAACCATAAACTGTCAAGCTACATCCACTTTAAATGGTGGCAAAATGGATTTCCCACAGTTCACTTATATCTGAAGTTTCCAGGCCCTGAGTTACAGCATACCAAAGGTGGTGTTAGAAATGCACCCATTTTTCAGGTCATGTACAGACATGTTCCAGTGCTACTCTAAAGTGAGAACTTGAAAATTGCATTTTAACCATTACAGTGGTTTCTCCCTGGTTTTTGCTCACGTTTCCACCCAGGGCATACCCTATCAGTGTTTCATTTTACAATACTCAACCAAATATGGTATTCAACAGTACTTCATACAAAATTTGTATTAAGTTCTCATATCCTACCTTTTCATGGCCAGACTAAAATAAGGTTTGTACAGTTTGACCTCCACCTCCTTCATTACTCCTGCACTTATTGACACATCTCAGTTTAAAACTGTGCTAAGAGTTAAACACCTTTTGGTGTTTGCTACACCTCTCCTTCCTTCATTTACCCCTTTCCTTACAAAAAAAGAAAATTCCCATTCAAATAAACGGAGAAAAAAATCCATGAAATTAAGTCCCATTTTTACATAAGAATTTGCATCTCCATTGCTTTTTTTTAGGACCATTCATATAATGTCTGGAGACATCTATAGTACTCAACTCAAAAGACATAGCAAAGGAAAAGACACTCTGGAAGGCTTGGCATAACTCCTACTGTGCTTTCATGAAAATGCAAATAGAATTCTAAACCTCTCAGATGGGTGCTATTATAAGGAGTATAAAAGCTTTCTAATATTAAAGACAAAGGTCAATATGTGCTTTGCTGCTAGACAGGCCTGAGAGAGTTTAGAGGAGTGCAGCCTTCCTGTTTTACCTGGCAGTTGGGTTTAATTGTTACTCAGCTTTAGTTCTGCAAGGGGGAAGACAGAAGCACACCAACGCTCCTCTAATTATGCTTTGAGAGGAACTCGTGCTTTCAGTTGCTGTATTATAGCATATTTTTTATCACAAGGTAACTCAAGAGAAGAGCCAAATTAAAAAAGATCACATCTGAGTTTAATTTAATCGTTCCCATCTCCCCAACACAAAAAGCCTTCAAGTCTTTAATGCATTAACATACAAACGCCTTGTACATGCAACATGTACAACAGCTGAGCCCTTCTAGGACAAGTACCTATAGAAATATAAGATGCCTAACATTTTAGGAACAACATTTTGGTGCCCTCTTTTATAAAAAGTATCTGCCTGCCTTCCTTCCTTTTGCTTTGGTTATTGAGGAAAGGAAGATATAGTTACAAACTTTCTCCTCCAATTCACTGTACAAGTAATTTAAACATCTCTATGCAGGAAAAACTGGAGTTAACCAAACCAGTAAAGCATCCTTCTGCAATGCAAAAATTAGCAAGGAGAAGTTATTTTAAATGCAGTTGTACATATGGAAATACTAAGAAGCTAATACTTCCTTGGTGTTGCCATCAGTTTTAATAAAGGACCCAATTAAAAACTCTAAGCTGAAGAAGGAGACTTCAGGCTGCTGCAGTCATCATTCTCACATCTCAGGGAAAAACAGCTAAGATAAAGGGACAAATGAATCCCTAGTGACATCAGTGGAGATAAAGGAATCAATCTGTTATATAGTCAGGTCTCCGAGCATCTTCCCAGCTTTTAATGTCAGTAAATAAACATTAAAAGTGCTTAATGTGCAAGGCTAATAGTGATGATAGCACTTTCACTGTTTTCATTTGGTTTTTTTGTCTTTTTTTACAAAAACCTTAAAAACAAACATGAAGGCATATATAAAATACACTTGGTTTATGTAACAGATAGAATATAAACCACCAGACAAGAAAAATTATTGCAAAATAGATGAGGATGTTCATTTTTTTCACTACCAAGTCATACAAGAAGGAAGTTTCCTTTAGCTCTTCCAAGATAAGACACTAGCTTTCACTGCTGGATGATGCAGATGTTATTTTCACATATTGGTTGAAAATTGCCTCAAAAGCTTCATCTCTGTGTACCATGGCACCAAACACCAAAGGCTAAATGATAGATAAAAACACATCATGTCAGTCCACAAAGAAAAAGAATTTCCTCTAGGTATATTTTTGTCAAGTCACTAGGAACAGAGTAATTGTACTAGAAATGCATTGATAAAGACAAAATAATCCTTTTCTCTATTAAATCCTTGACCATGTGGGGTATTTTCTAGTATTTTTCACTTCCTTAAAAACTTCATCTGAGGGTCAGGCCCTCCCACCTCAAAGCCTCCTCCCCCATTGATACTCTCAAGCCAACAGCTTTTTGTTTCAGTCTGCATAGCAGACTGCATGCTCCTGATGTAGGATGCCAGGGAAAATCTTTCTGAAGTGTCAGAGTAAAACACTCCAGATGTAGTAGAACAAGCTAAATATTTAATTCATTAAAATTCTGAAGATAAACATACTGAATAATAGACAAGTGAATTTCTTAAAAAAGAAAAAAAGCCAGGCAGTGGTATAAGGGGACAAAAAAGCCTTTATGCCGGTGCTGTTCAGAGGAGGAAAAGGTAAGAAATCCAACACAGCAACACAGATACAGCCAGCTACTCACTTTCTGTGTAGATGGTGTTGATACAGCAATACCCATCCCTGATCCCGGGAGAACAGAGAGCACTTTATACTAAAAAAAAAGCAAAAAAAAGCCACACACAAAGACATAAGACACCTTCTGTACTGAAAAACTGCAACAGTTGCTGCAGAGGTTATACAATCCATCCCTGGCATGTCCTCCCAGCCACAACTAAGAGGCCTCTACTAAAACCAGAATGATGCCATTCTCTGGAGTCTCATTCTCCTGGACTTGCTGGGTACAGCCTCACCCAGACAACCAGGACCCTTCTCTCCACTTCCCACGAGCTGCTGTGAGCAGCCCCAGCCCCTGTGTGAGCACCAGCCCTGCTCCAGCACACGGGAGCTGAGCCAGCCGTGGGGAACCGCAGGATGCGACGGGCAGGGCACAGCCCAGCTCTGTGCACGTGTGAGATGGGCCTGAGTGCATCTCCCACAGCTTCCCCTGCAGGTGACATCCAGCCACTCTTTAGAGGAACAGCAAGCAGACCAGAACAAGCTTATTTTTCCAAATTAGATAGAAAACAGGGTATCACAGAGTCATAGCATCATTAAGGTTGAAAAAGAGCTCCCACCTTTGACCGAACACCACCATGTCAACAAACCATAGCACCCACTGCCACACATGGATTGCTTGCTTGTTTTTTTTACAAAGTCCATAAAAATAAGAAGGAATACAGTTGGCTGAACTTGGGAGTATTCACAGAGAGAAACTGACATTCAATTCAGACCTGGGTTTCCCACCTCCAAATAAAAGCAGGCACAGTACATTTTTATGCTTGACTGCATGATCCCTGTCTCATCTTCATTAAAAACACTACACAGATGCAAAAGAAACTTTATGGCAGTAAAGGCCTACTGAATAACAAAGTAAGTTGAAGTATGATGTTTGAAATCCATTAATATGAATTATTAATTCCAGTAGGAATGTTCAATTTGAGCATAAGCTGTCTGCTTTATAGACATGTCAGAGAAATAGAAGGAATTAATTTGAAAATCTGGAGGTACTTATGCAGTAACAGACACCAGGCTGAGGTGTTTCTTTGCTCAGCATGATTTAATCTGTGGTAAGGATGCAGCAGAAAACAAGGCTGTCTGTGTTCAAGATAGGGACAAGTTCAGAAAGGGTAACAAAAAATGATGTTAAAGGCCATAGAGGGTGGTGCAGTAAATCCATTAGTAACTTCAGGCTGATGAACCTCAACCAGAGGAAGGACAACATTGCCCTTGCTATGCTTCCAGCCTTCCACTTCTTGCCCCTGTTGTTGACAGTCCCACCTAGATGGAACTCCAGCCCATCCCAGTCTGGCTATTCTAATGATCTACCTTTCTCCACTGACAACAATCCTGCCTCCCTCTGAGGCACCTACTTTTAAGATGGTTCATCTATCAATATTCACACCCAAACTGAAGTTAGTAATACACAATTCTTGCTACCAATAGATCTTCTTAAGGCCTACACAGCTCTAGTCAACACTGGAGTAAGTAAACAATGTAACTTAAATTTTAAAAAAATGCAGGCGTGTAAGGGTTTAGTAAACTAGTTTGTCTTCATGCTCATAGCAAGTTTGCTTGTGCTGAGTCTGAAAAAGCAGTTCTGTGAAACATTCATAATCAAAGAATTACATTTCACTTACACAAATTATCAGTGGCATGCTTTTCCAAAATAAAAAAAGCACAAACACAAAACATGACTAGCTGAAGAGAAAACCAGTTTTCTCCCCTATTTACAACACCAACCAGACATACCTTCTGGATATCTGTTATGTCCGACAGCTTTATAACTTTATTTCTTTTTGATGAGCCAGATTTTGAGCTTTCAAAACACAAGTAACTGAAAACAAGAAAAGAAAGTTCTCATTTTGATAGAGTGTTTTAAAATAGATTTCTCAAATATCCTCTTGTCTCTTCTGAAGTTTGAAATCTCACAAGTTAAAATAACTTTCAAAATAAAAGGAAGACATTCCGTTCAGTTATGGCTTCTAATTTAGTGCAAACATTTATAAATTCTAGCAACTGGCTGATGTGTCTGAGCCCAGAACATACAGTATGCACACACACACAAGAATTCTTGTATTTATATTACTGCACTGAATGGTTAAACCTGACAAGCATTTTAAAGACACACAAGGGACACATATTCTTAAACAGTTGAAATACCAAATGTCAAAAGGCTTATACGTCTTTCACCACCCTAAAAGAAGATTAATGAGAAACACTGTGTTAGTTTCATGTTATTGTGCTGCAGACAAAAGCTCAGATTTCTAAACACTGGAGAGCAGCCTCCATCACTAGGTGACACTGCATACAGATGAGCTTTACTTCCTTTCATTACACTCCAAAGGAACTTTAGTGCAAGACCCAAACAGTAATGACCATAGCTATTCAGCCCTGGGAGGCTGTGAGGTAAGTAAGGAAATTTTAAAAAACAACCACTCACCCATAAAAAGTTGAATCCAAGGCCTAATTTTCAGTTTTCTTTTTTGTTGCTGTTATTTCAAGGAAGCTATACACTCAGCTTGCTTGAAAAAAAGCCAAAACTAAGAATATTTGTCAAATAGCTGTTGATCACAATTTTCAAATTAGGTTTTAGGTTTCCTTTCTAGTATCTATACACTTAGTATGTTATCCACATCAAGAACTGCAGCTTCTAACAGCTGTCTATATAGAGCTACTTTGCATTCCTCTGCAAGCCTTTCCAAGGCAAAATCTCATCTGTTAAGCGTAGCCACACACCAGGTTCAGCTCTCCCTCTCCTTTGATGCTTCCTTGAGGTTGCAAAGCACCTTGAAATGTCATTTTTGTTTCAAAACATTATTAAAGGACCCTTTTTAGATTCAAAGGCTTTAATGTCTCGAATTTCCCTCCTAAGAAAGGCGTGGAGTGCAATGACTCACTTTTCTGTGACATAAAGAACTCCATTCCTGATGTAGTCTGTAGGCATCTTCCGATCTCTGTTAATCAAGCAACAGCGCCAGCCATTTTCACACACTGAAAAAGTCATGACAAGACATCTGACTTTAAGAAAGAGACTGGCACTATCCCCAAGAGTCTCCTTATACAATAGAAAACACTGAATATTAAACTTTAGATACCTAAAAGGACTTAGAAAGAAAAGCCTAAATCAGGTGTTCTAGACACCATAACATCTGTTTTAACATTAATTAAAAAAAAAAATCAAACAAAATAAAACCACCCACATAATTATTCCCTTTAATTTGACTACTGGATTTGCATAATCATAACAGGAACACTAGGCTGTGCACTCTTTCAAAGAGCTGCAAGGGTATGGAATGAAAGAAACCATCTCCATTCATCCTAATTTAAAGGAAAACTTTTAAATCAAAAGCTTACACCTACACAATGCACAGAAAAGGAATTCAACTTTAATATTTTTTACAAAATATTCCACTAATGTAGCCTTCCTGTGGCATCATACCTGGCAAAGGACGTTCATTCTCTGACAGGTTAAAAACTTCATGGAAATTTCCCCTCTTGGTGGTATGGAAACGACTTGTGTCTTCATCTTTGCTTATTCCAGTTGGGGCACTTGAGCCCACATAACTCCTGGCAGCTGCTGTTTGAAGCTGCAGAAAAAGAAACATGATTCCAAAATCTGAGCAGCAACATTTAAGCTACACTCTTAAAAATAATTTAGCTAACTACTCTTTCTTAAAAAAAAAAAATCTATAATGCAACAATTTTTATTAACTACTTCTATAAACTAACTTCAGACTACTGCACTATGTTACTGCTAGAGCACAAGCCTTTAATATTGTACCTGAACATAACCTTTCAAAGTGCTGCCCTTTGATGGACACACTTTGCTGGGGTGAAGCACATGGTGCTAAATGTACCTATCTTAAAATACCATTTTTCTACAGTAAAGGCTATGTCTCATCAGATAGAGCTAAGTCACTGCAAACAGCTCCAATGATTGTAACTAGTGGGATTAATAAGAGACAATATATTATTAGTACTTGGCTTGTCTTCAAGAGATAAAATATTACTGCACAAAAGAAGTTTAGAAAGAAAAAAAGAGAAAAAAAAAGGCACACAGAACTGCATAAGCTTATTATGAATACAAATGCTGAAAATGAAAGGAAGTTTTCCACACTATGATCCATACCTTTTCATGCCCTGACAGCTAGCAGGAAAAGAAACAAACAACACAAATGTGACAGTGACAAAAGAAAAAAAGTGAAATCTATTTAACAGTATAATACACAGAATAAAACATGAACCAAGTGGCACTGTCGGATTTTGCTCACAAACCAAGAGACTACACACAATGAATGCAATTAAAAAAGAGTTATGAGTGGTTAGAGCACACCAGTTCAATTTATTCAGGTTTCATTAGAACCATTGATCTTTTCTGTGCTTTGAAGTCGCACTGAATTTTGAGTGTGTTGACACATAAAACAAAATCTGAATGGTTGTTGGCATCCTTGGGAGGGAAAAAAAGTAGTATGGAGTTCCTGAAACCAAAGTACTTGAGTAAAATCTACTTTTAAACAGAACTCCTTAACCACTGGAGACTGCCCTGGCAACAAGCCTTGCTTCAGGAAGGACAGCAGGCAGGTTCTTTTGGAAAGCTCGCCTGCACTTTCATTTTCATCTTGGTGGGGCACCACATGATTGCAAGAGCTGGCACCAGCAGCTCTGCTCTTAGCCCTACCATGCACATGCAGTTAAACAACTGGCAAACTGACAGCATAAAAGCTCAGGACTAAGCTCTTCTGCTGCTGAAGGCCAAGCAGCCTTCAGTGGCTTTTTTTGTTACTTTGCACTAAATTGGCAGCATTCAACACCTCAGAGGATTTACACGCTAAGAAAAGAAATCTAAAGCAAATGAAAACTTGTGAACTATAATTGCTAACTAGAAAACCAGACTGACAAAACAGGCACAGCAGAGGGCATTTGTCATCCACTTTTTTAGGGTACCTCTAAGACAATGATGCCTCAGGGGAAAAAAAATAAATTACGTTCACATGGAAAGCAAATGGCTGATGGTAACTAATATCATTTGTGCAGTGCTGAGTCCCTGGAACCAAGAAAAGTAACAGATTCTTCAACAATCTGTGTGCAGCTAAAGATGAAAAGAATTTTCTGAAGGCCTTCTTAGACAAGCTATGTGGTTGCACATGCACACAACCAGGTGAAGCACTATGGCCCAAAATATAAAAATGTTCGAAGCAAGAGGTCTAATGCTTTTTGTGCTGCAGTAAGGACTATTTCTGCTCTCTGCTACACTGCTTCCTACCTACCTGTTATATAAAGAGATTAAAAAAACAGAGTTTAAACTTCAGTACCATTACCCATCTGAAAATGTGGAGTAATTCTGTGGCTGAAAAAATGGGAGTAATTCTGCCCTTACTTTCAGTCCTGCCTAACAGCAAATGTTTCCTCTTACCACTCAGGCTTGACACAACCACTGGTCAATTACTAAGAGAAAAGCATTTTGATAAGCCTTAAATCTAAGTGGAAGTGATTGGATTTGTAATACTGAAAGAGTCCTGATTGTCTAAAACCATCACCAGCAACCTGGAGGTATTCCCTTTCACTTGATCTGTCATCAGCTTTTGACATACAACCTTTACCCATCAGATACTGTTGTCAAGACTGTTCTCTAAGGACACAAGGTCAGAGTGGTGGTACAGGCAATTAATATTGCATTGTGTCTAAGTTTACTCTGTCTTGTATGCTGTTTAATAATAAGAAGCTGAAGCTAATGCACACATGCTGGCACTATGCTTTTGGGCTCTGCCTTTCCTATGAAAAAAAATGAAAAACCCTCTTTGGTTTTTACCTTTTAGTATAAAAAATCTATTTTTCATATTATGAGGTTTGCAGAAATCTGTCAAGGGATAAGAAAGTTTCTCTAAAATTACTCAGATCAAGTTAATGTTTTCAAAAGCATTTGGAAGCAGGTAATGCAGTCCTGCACATCCTTTCCAGGAAGACAAGCCAAGGCCACTGAGCCAGACCTGGTAGCACAAAACCCCTGTCTCTACTTGCAAAAATAAAGCAATGAAGAAAAGCCAAAAGGAATAATTACTCTCTAAGTTTATGGACTCAAGTTCAGCTATTCAGAATCTTTCCACCTCTAAGGCAGATTACAGACACCTAGCAAGGTGATGTCACAACTACCACAGTATGTGAAAGATATCCTGTAAGTGTGAGAAGCACAGAAGATTTTAAGATCATCTTCTGCAAGCAAGAGAAATACAGGCCATGGATGGCTTCATCCAAGTGCTTATTTACCCATCTCATTGCTTGGAAAACAGGAGCAGAAGACTCCCTTTCTGTAAGAAACTGTCCTTGTCCACTTCCTTCTGAAATACTCAATTGTGCTGCAGTTATTTTACCACCCTCTGCTTCACCACCTCCCAAGCCCCAGATTTCTTATTAACAACTGGGGTTCATGTGCTTATCCCTTTTGCTCTCCAGTTGTATACCCAGGCTGAATTACTGCTCAGTACTGTGCATTTCAGACAGTACTCAGAAACTCCATGAATGCAATTAGATACTGTGCTAAGAGGAAATTAAGCAAATGCTACAATGACATTAGACTCAAGGCTTACTACAACTATTTTAATTTTTAAACTAATAAACATTGACAAATCCAGGGATATGGAAAACCCTGACTCAGTTACCACGTCAGGCCCCAAAAGAATTTACCAAGATGCACGAAACACAATACTCAGAGATTTAACTATGACATTTTAACAAAAAGAAAACGCACTGTTGAGTACGAACATGAAGTAATTTGTCACCACTATGCTAAAAGGTCACCTAATACAAATAACCATGAGACATCATGTCTAAATATGTAAACCACCTTACTACCTTTGTTAGTGATTATCCCATTAGAAAGCTGCATATTATACTCAAGACTTTATCTGTTTTTTTTAACTGCACTTCAATTTAAGTAAGTATGTAAATTTCCACTGAAAATGAATGCCTAAGAATAGAGAAAGTGGATACAAAAAGACTGTATTTGACAACAGAATTAAACAGAATGTAGATTAAAGAAATTGATATGAATATGGATGGTGTTATATTTGTGTTTAGCTTCATGATTCACACTGTATCTATACATACATACACATTTTTGATAACTGATTCCTTTCATAAAAGAAACAGAATCCATAAAAGAACTGTAAATCTTGAAAATAATAAAAAAGGGATATTACAATCAACCAACATTGATTGTAAGGATTTAATTAACCTTCTCTTTAATGTGCTCTAGTCACTGGAGAAAAAGAAAAGGGAGAAAGGGATCTGATTTTCAGAGGCTGAGAACATAGGGACAAAAAGATTCATTACCCTTACCCGTCTCGACACTGTAGCATTAGATCTTTCTTTGAGCTGAGGATCTGTCAGGAGATTTATCCAGATGATATAAGGAGTATCATACTTAGCTCTTAGTCTGGGGCATCGTTTGAAGATAAAATCAATAAGGAAAAACTTGATTCCAGCATAGAGTCCTGAAAAAAGGTCACTTCAGTTTGAATGCTGAAGAGGCATTAAGAACATCACTGTTTTGATCATATTTTAAAAGTTCACAAATGAAACTGAATTCTGTACATTTAGTCACAGTGTTAAAACCATTCTCTTGGGTTCACTATTTTGTTATTCTTCTTCCAACACCAGAAAATTATTTTTCTTTCCTTCCCATTCCCAGTTCCTTAAAACATTTACATAGCCACTACTATGCAGAAGAATATTTGAATAATTCAAACACTTGTTCCTTATTACCAGAAGAATTCTGAAAACATTATATACTACCAAAGAAAAACACACCAGAGCATTCAACTATGCAGCTCCTGCAAGAATTTTAATGGCAACAGAGGGCTCTCATGTACTACATAAAACTCTATCTTCCAGTCCCAACTCTTATCTTAGACAAGTTATTTCCTTGCATTCTGCCATTCAATATGAGCTTAAAATACTCTCTCAAAACTTTACTGAGTGCAATGCAGATCTCCTATGAGTCAAACAATTATTCCTCACACATGTAAATTCAATTGCTGTGTCAAGCAAACCTACATTTATGTTCAAGCCAACAAAATGTGAAGTTCAATGCCACTAAAAGTAATACTAATTTGTTTACATCATTATTTTAATGAAAAAATGGGAGTTCTTGGTTCACAGTACAGGGCTTCATACCTTAGCAAAAAGAGTTTCATGATGCAATGAGAACCCTGTTCTCACTTTTCTCAATTCCCACCTGAGACTGAGTATGTAACAGACCCACAGCAGTCTCGTCCAGCCCATCCTCCAAGTTTTACCAGGAATCCAAATAAATCTTCTATTTTTTCCTACAATGTCATTTTCATGCCTCCTGTGTCATGCCACATATTTCATCTACAAGGATGTATGAGCAAAAAACCCTCAACATACAGGATTTTCCAGAAGCCTTGGAGCTTACAGTCTGAGAAGTTCTGCTAACAGCTCATCATAGACTTCTTCTCTTCAAGCAAAAGCATTATCCAGTCTTTTCCTATTATACACTGAGATGGTTTTCAAAATGGTCATGACAAATGATGCCAAGCACAATGAAAATACTTTAAAACACTACATGATTTATTAATGCAGGTTTTCTCTCTTAAACTCTAAAATTCTCCCTCTAAAGATCATGCAAGTTTTAACCATTAAGTCTAGACAGTAACAGGTGAATTATTTATTGTGTTTACCCAATCCAAGCCCAATAATCCTGTAGGGCAAAAAGCAGGATGCAATAAAAGCTGCCCATAGAGCAATGTAGAGCTTCTGTGTTATTTCTGGCTGGACCCACATGAACAAGCTGAAAACAAAAGAGAAGCAAAATTTTATTACCAGTGTTACAGATACTGGTCAAGTCTTGTTTTAAAAGCGAAGAAAATCTCACATCAGTTAACTTACTTTTTAAATTTTTCCAGTATGTCTGCCATCTTGCCAAAAAGGTTCTGCATAAGAATGAAGAGAATTAAAACCAAGTCCTGCATTGTTTTGCGGTTTTTTGTCCACATAATGAAAACAAATAGCTTTCTGACTTTGTTGGTAAGCAATTCCCAGAAGTGATTTTTTAAACTAATTTTTAGTCATTTATATACTTCACAACTTAGTAAATACATAACAGAATAGCAACACATGATGACTTCCATCTCATTTAACCTTGTTCTGTAACTTGCGATTGATCATTACAAGTGAAGAAACTATTTGATCCCACTGTCATGACTGGAAAGCACTTCCATTACTGCAAATATTTCAAATTAAGCTGTCAATCTAAGAGTAAAGAGCTTCTGTTAGTAGGTAACAAACCTGAAGGTTTCTTCAGACATTTTGAGTGCTGAAATTTCAGGAAGTGGTAACTGAGTTCATCAAAAGGATTATTAGCTTCTTGGAAACAGACCATTATCAGGTTTCATAATAAACCACTGGAGACAGCAGATTTCAAGAAATTCCAACAAATGGGGGTGCAACTGACCCCTTCTCAGGACTCAGGCCATGTTCTATGACCAATTCTTATGGTCAGAGCACCTGAAAATTTCACCTTCTCAATACATTTCCAAAGGTGTTCATATAAACATATTCACCACCCCCAGCAGAATGAAGGAGCTGAGCAGTCACAGTCAGCAAGGGAAGGTTGAATTCCTTCTGACAGCAGCACATCATCAAGCATGGCACAAGGCTGCAGTTCAATTGGATGGTGCAGTCACTCAGCTGCTACCTCATCCAACTCACAGAGCTGGGAGAAAACCTTCCTTCAGCCTCCCCAACACCAGCAGATTTCAAGGCTTGGAGGGGGTGGAGTTTTTTAAAACATGGTGTTTTAGAGATGCAGTGCAAACTTTTGAATTAACACAGCTAAACAGATCACAGCCTTCAGCTAAATCTTAAAGGAACAGAGTCTCCTACATCAGTTTTATGACTAGAAAATTTGGGATATGGATCCACACTTCAGTACATTTTGAAGATTCACCATCCAATCTACATTACCAGAAGCTTATATGCATATTTAAGGTAGAAAACTGTGAGAAGTTGGTTCTTTTCCCCTCTGGAGCTTGCTCAGGGCTACATTTAGAGAACCTCAACCCATTCTCTGAAGCATCATGCCATTTCAGAAGCTCCAGGAATCTTACTGAGATCTGCACTGCCCATAGGTAAAGTTTCCTTTGCAAGAAAAGTTTTTTTTCTTTAAGCATTTCTTTTCACATGCTGCATAACAACCTCCTTTGACCACTTGGACCATGAACCCCCTTGTTTCCTAGGAGGCAGCCAGAGAGCAGCACAGTACCTGAGCCTTCTGAGCCACATCTAGAACAAGCTGGAACTTTTCAGACACGGTCAGGTCCTCTTTTGGGTGCTCCTTAGGCAAGAAAGAGACAATGCATTGATTTGCAGCTCAGATAAAATGTATTTTACAAAACTTGTCAGAACAAGGTGACCCCTCAACATTCTTGGCAATACTCATCTCCCTTTTAATAGTCTCTACACTTACCATTTTCCTCCCTTGTTTGAGATCTACTTTTTACGTCTTTCAGGGCCGGTTATTTTTAGTTTTTAATGTTTGGGGGGGCTCATAGGAGACTTTATCATTCCCTACAACCATCTGAAAGGAGGCTGTAATGAGATGGGGGGTCAGTCTTCCCTCCCAGGTATCAAGTGACAGATCAAGAGGAAATGGCCTCAAACTTTGCCAGGGGAGATGTAGATTGGCTGTTCAGAAAAATGTCTTCATTAAAAGGGTTGTCAAGCCTTGAACAGGCTGCCCAGGGAAGTGGAGTCACTATCCCTGGAAGTACTGAAATAACACTTAGAACTGTCACTTAGGGACATGTACCCAGACCCAGTGATGGGGCTGGCAATGCTGAATTAACAGATGGACTTGATGCTCTTAAAAAAACAGAATTCAGGACTTCATGAAGATCCCACAGGACCTAATTTGTCCCAAGCTGATAAATTAAAATTCATTTCAGAAATGTGCTTTAAGTTTGGAATATTTTAGGGTGAAGCATCTGAACCCAAGAGTGCTGTTAGTAAAGACTTAAAATTACAAAAAAAAGAAAAAAAATGTAGTGTCTCCACTTGCAGCTTGCTTTTCCTTCCTTTCTAGCTACCCAAACACAGAGGAAGGTTTAAAGGTGCTTAATTTTTTTGCAGGCATACAGGTGAAGCTGATCAAAGACCTACCATCTGTTCAGAAACTTCAGGCACAATGCTCCACTGTATTCTCCAACCCCTAGGAATGATGGAAATAGTTAAATAGAGCAAGAACTCCATCCATCAACATGGCTTATTTGTAAAAGGTTAAAAAGCAGTTTTCTGCAATAAGTACTTATGGTTTAAAAGTAAATAATATAATCCCCAAATGAACAAAGAATACACAATATAACAGAAGCACAAGTGGCCAATAACAGCCAGCTTTAAAAATATTAGTGAAGTAGATACTAAACAGAATCACTGCTTGTGGGTTTTACAACAGAACTGAATGGTGTGCATGGAGTAATGGATTAGGAATATTTTTATCTTATTTTTTCATGTGAAGAAAATTACATCAACTTATTCAGAAGTCTATTTGCTATCAGCAATTTCCAGGGAATACAATGTCAAACAGAAAGTATCAATTAAGAAGTCAGAAAACTATTTTACAATATGCACATTCAGGTCCCCTACACCATTTTAAGGTGCATTAAAAAAACCCCAGACTTAAATTTTAAAAGAGATTGACTTTACAACTGGAAGATACTTTGCATAAAGTTATTTCAAGAGCTATGGAAAAAAGCAAAACTGCCATTTTAGGCCTAGGTGAACATTCTCTGCTGGGAAAAATAGCAAGCTTCAATATTGAAGGTGATGTTCTTCAAGTACTCTAAACACGGCACAATTAGAAATATTAGAATTTTAGTGTGCTGAGGGATTTTTCTAAGAGCATGCAACATTGTTTATGATGACCCAAGCCACAGGATACAAATATAATTCCCAATAATAGTAAAAGATTATAGAAACTGAGCAATGATACTGAGGATATTTGAGTTTGAATTTCACTGTTAAATGTAACTCACAGTATTAGAAAAGGTAGCAGTTTACAACTCAGTGCAAGAATAACAAAACATCTTTCAAACAAAGCATTACTTAAGAGAGTAAGCTAGTATTTATGCAAATACCTGGCTATGAGGTAATTTAGGGATAACCTCAAAATTGCTAAAAATAAGAACATAGGAATGGCCCAGCCATGCCATACAGCATTGATGTAAATCTGCAGATTAAGAAGAAAAAACAAAGAGAGATGCGGATTACAAACTGGGGTACAGTGAGTTACATGAAATACCACTCCCCACTGTGCTGGTGGGCTCAGAACCATGCAATTCATATTAAAACAAATTAATACATTTTAGTCACTCCATGACTGACAATGGCCCTGCACTCAGGAATGCAAAATCGAAACTAAGAATTAACCAAATCTCCAGAGATGACACTTAACTAGTTCTCAGCTGCCTCAGAGAGAGTACTGAGTATTTTCAACACTACAATTACTTGACAGGGTAGGAGGAAATAAAAAGAGGTAAACCCTAAAGTCTGTGAATCTGCTATGTGACCATGATATGGTCAGCAATGGCAAAGTAGCCATGATATAGATGTGGAGTTACAGCAATTTGCCCCATACTGAGCAACAAGAGAAACTCTCAGTCTATTATAATTTCAGGTCAATTAAATCCCAAATTTTTACCAAGACTAAAAAGATTGCAGGAAAACAGGTTTTATTTTATGTAAGAAGTACAAACACAAAGAGCTTCAAAAGGTATTCTGTTCCCAGCTTCTGAAAACAGAGACTACAGTCTCTCTCTGAGAGACACTAGGGTTTTTACTGATAACCACAAAGTGGAACATTGCTCTGGCTCCCAGGTCCCAAAACTTTAAAAAAAAAAAAAAAAAAAACAGCTCAAGTTTCTTCTTTGTTTTTATCTGAAAAATGGGTGTACCAGGCGAGAAAAGAGAAAAATAAGCAGATATGGAAAAGGGACAGACAGAGGGCACTGGGAGGGAAGTCTCCTCCTCAATATTCATTCAGCTGTGCCATGCAAAATAGCAGGTGGACTATAACTTACAGGGAGGTATTATTTAACAAAAAGGTCTGTGACATTTTCACCACACAGCTATTGCCAATTCCTTTGACAGAAATTCATTTCATATACACTAAAAGAATTTAGATAATTTAATTAACAACAGGAGGAAGGAAAACAAATCAAAACTCCACTAGATACTTATGTCTCTTTGTGGCATCCAAACCTACTGAAATCAAGGCATTCTGCCTCTCATCAGTATGATCCTGACAAATGACAAAGAGCCCTTATTGGGACAATAAACTCACAGTATTTGTAACCACTATGAGCATTTCAGCCCTGGACAAGAAGAAACTTTGCAGAGGCTGAAGTAACCATTGAATTACCAGGACTGGGAGATGAGAAACAAGAAAGGAGTGAACAATACCCAAATAGTTCCAAGCTATTTTAACAATTACAAAGCTATGCTACAAGAGACCCAGGAAACACAATTTAACTGGTTTTACATACAAGGAAAGTGACCACTACTGATATTTTGTGTCAAATGAAATTACACTATTTAATTTGACTTGAACTGTAGCACAACCCCTACTCAGATATGGTAGTTTCAATAGATTTCAGGAAATAATGTATTTTTTTCAAGTTCTTACTACTCCTAGAGGAGTAGGATAACTTACAATAAAGGCAATAGCAGAAGTGTAGATAGAATACCAGTCTAATAAGGCAGAAAGATTCTTCACAAAATTTGTAACAGGTTTGGCACCTCTCTCTAAATGGAAGTTGAGAAAAAGCACAGTATTAGAACTAGCTGGCAGTGGTTAAATCACTGGTAAATTACAAACAATCAAATTAGAAAACTGTAGGAATATTCATGACAGGTAATGATAAAAAGGCTTTTCCAAATGGAAAAAAAATAAACCCACCAATGTAATTTAACAATTAAAGAACTCATTTCCAAAAACTGAAGTGTTACCCAAGACAAAGATTATGTCTAAACTCTTAAGTATAGACAAAGGAAAAAAAGTCAACATCATTAATAAGGGTACCCTGGATGCTAAAAGCAGCTCGTTCTCAGCCATGTTCACATTACCCCAAAGACCACTGTACAGCTCAGTTTGTCTCACTGTAAAACAATGTACATTAACCTGACTGAATTACAAGCCACCAAGGAACAACTCAAAATCACAGAATCATTTAGGTGGGAAAAGACCTTTATGACCATCATTTTGTTTGACCATTAACACAGCACTGCCAAATCCACCACTAAACCATGTCCCCAAATGATTTTCTCTGCAGAGCCTTCCTACCCACCATCAGATGAACACTCCTATCCAAGTTGGTGTCATCTGCAAACTGACAGGGAGCACTCCACCCTGCTGTCCAGATCATTGATAAAGACATTCAACAGGACAGACCCAGTACTGAGCCCTGGAGAGCACCACTTGTGACCAGGTGGATGTAGCTCCATCCCCATCCACTCTCCGGGCCTGGCCAGCAGCCAGTTTTCTATCCAGCAAAGTGTACACCTGTCCAAGCCAGGATCAGCCACTTTCTTCAGGAGAATGCTGTGGGAAACAGCATCAAAGGCTTTACTACAGTCTAGGTAGACAACATCCAGAGCCCCTTCCTCCCTTGCTGCTGCTTCACCAGCTAGATTAAAGCCAGGCTAGATCTCTTGGCTGTATCTCTGCAGGACTCTACCCATTGCTAGCACTTCTCTGTTTACTCTTCCTAAGCCAAGCAATTCAGCACATAACTCCCTGAAGAAGTCTCTCTCCCACCTCTGCAGACCTCTGGTCTTGCTGTCACTGCATGGGAGACTGACCTGTGCTGGGAGAGGCCCACATTTAGACACACCCAGCCAGCAAGAGCAAGAGGAGCTCTTCCTCAGCTCCCTAAAACCCTCTTACCCTTTACCCTCTTCCTCTATGCTCTTTCACTACTTGGGCAAACGAGGAGCACAAGGAAACAGGAGAGGGCTGCTGCAAGACCACCAAGGTCCCTGCTGGCCCACACCAGTTTTGCGTTTCCCGATGAGAAGAATGATGATACCTCCCACACAGAGAGTCTCAGGAGCTCTCACTCTCTCACAACTTTCCAAGTCTTTCTTCAAGACAGCCTCTGACTTGCTGTCCCAGTTTTTTTGGCTTGAGACTCAGCTATCCTAAACACACTTCCTATGTGAAGTAATTAAGCAACTAGCACTAGATTTCCTTAAGCATCAGCAGCACAACCAAAGCAGCAGATGAGTAAGTGGAAGGGCACACCCAAGGCACTGGAAGAGCTCATGGAATCAAGTGCTGCTTCCATCTGCTCTGCTCCATGCCCATAGAGAAGATCAAGACTTGGAAATCACTGGTGACAACAACATTCTGGAGAGCTCTGACTCAGGCTCCTCAGACAACAGGGATCTGGATTTTGTGGCTAACCTAGTGGAAGTTAAGAACCACCCAAAGCTTGTTTAACACTGTTCTTTAAAAGGTATTCTGAAGGCAGTGCCTGTATACCACTGACAATTCAAAAGTATTCTCCCAAAAGAAACCAGAACCACAAATAAAATACTGCTAAGTACTTACTTAATCTTCTCATATTTTCAGTCAACCTGAAAAATAATAGATAAAAGCAACTTGTTAAACAGACAACTAGTGCACACTTGTGTACATTTGATCCTTGAAATACTCTTCACAGTTATAAACTACATGTGTGTAAAGCTTCATTCTTGCCTGTTACAAAATGTGTTTCTAGTAACTAATACAGTCTAACTTGCATCAGACTGAAAACTGAAGTTTAAAAGCTCTCCAGCCTAACTAAGACTTTGTTCAGAGTTTCTGGGAGGCATATGACAAAACCTGGTAAATAATACAAATCTTATTTCATTTCAGACAGCAGATAAATTTAAAATCTCATGTTTTGTCCAAAGCAGTCACAAAACTTTTAAGTAGTTCTGTACTTTTGGTGTTATTATTCTTCTTGAAACACCTGCTCAAACCATAAAAAGGTTGATAAAAAGAGAAAAAAAGTGAGAAGAAAAGCAACTTGTGAAGGCACCAGCAATTTCTCACAATGACATTAGGGATTTACCTTCTAGCACTAAGTGGCTCTTCTGTTTCCACTGTATTCTCTTCTGGCTGAAATCTGAAGTCCTCAACATACTCCCCAAATTTGTCAAAAAACCATTTCTGGAGTCTTGAGGAGACTGTGTGACAACTCTTGTCTACAAAAGAGAAGCACTAAGTATCAGGATAGTGCTAGAAGACATCTTTATCCAATGCCAGCCCATTCCCACACACCGTGCTTCCTTGGGAAGCACTTTGCACAGCCTCCCCATCCTTCACCAACATTCTCTGTGGAAACTTGCAATTTACTTCTGCTACTGCACAGGAACCCAACTGCATTAAATTGGTAAAATAAGACTAAAGATGACTCCTGCATTGCTCTTAGGACAGTACATGGAAGCATCTTATTACCAAACAGTACAAAGAGAAAAACATTTTAACAAACAATAACTTTTAGCAAACACAATAAAAACATTTTCTGGTTAAGAGACTCCTGTAAACAAGAGACTGACGTAAATCTCAGTGCTCCCTGTTGTGCTGAAGGGTCACCTTGAGAAAAGCAAGTGCAAAGCAGAACACTCCTGAGAAGAGAGCTGGACAACCACCTTGCAGCCACAGGGATTTGACAGGGAAGGGAGGTAGAAACATAAGATAAGATAAACATAAGATTCTGCTAGAGGCATTTTTACTTTCACTTTCCAGCCACTGATAGTTCATAAAGATTGCCTTTATAGACCTATACAAAAAAAAAACCATGCAGTTTCTTTTTTTCTGAAGTCATCCTTCAGAAATTATGCTGCATATACCATTTTCTATATATGGAATATACAGTCATAATACCACCTGGGAAGTCTTATACAGCAAAATAATGAAATGATGCACATTTTCTGTAAGTCAGTTTCAGTGGAAAAATATAACATAATATAGGGGTACATGGAAATAATATTAGGCTAAAAGCCTTAAGGCACTGCAAGCAAGAACAAAACAATCACCTGTAACTCACAAAATTGTGGTCTAGGAGGAACAGACAGACAATTTGGCAACATAGCTCAATATAGCAATGTCACAAAGAGGATACTGGTCATAATTACTCCAGGACCAAATTTAGTACAGAACTCCATTAAATTAATATATGATTAAACAGAAGCATGGAAGATTAATCAGACAATTACAACAGCCAAAATGATGCATTTAAGCTCATGAGAATAAACCACTGGTGCTCAGAAAATAGAATCCAACTATTTATTAATGATTTACAATGAAATCTAGAAAAACAAGGAATCTAGTGACTGTTTACAGCTGGGACAACACTTCCATTTGAGAATAAAAATATGAAGTAGCTTCCCACATGCTAATACTTCAGAAAATACTGAGAAATAAATTTTGACAAGAGAAAAAAATGTCAGGTTGTAGCTCACATAACAGAAAGCACTGACACTATGGAATTACAGCAGGGGAAATTTCAGATTTAGTCCACAGATTTAAACGCCTAAGTCTCAATCACAAGCTGTAGGAAGAAAAGTAAAAGTGTACTGAAAGACTGAGAATTTGATTGTTGCCTTAGTTCTTTCAGACATCAGTACATTATTGAATTCATAATTAGCATCAGCTTGAGAAATGTATATGGAAGTGGAGGTGTCCCACAAATCAGTAACTCTTAAGCTTACTCCTTCTCCAGAATGTCTCTTCTTTTAGACAAAGGAAGTAGTAATATGGTTAGTGGCATAACAGAACTTCTGCAATTGAGAACAAAACAGAACACTTTTTCTATATATTACACCTGTTTTCTAGGAAGTCAAGGATCAGCAAGGCATGCCAGAATGATGATGTGAGCCAATAGGTTTCATTACATACTTAAAGGCCTTATAACACACAATAAATTCCTTGCTCAGGTATGCTAAGTCAACTAGAAAAAGTAAATGCAGAATCATGTACAGAGAGAGAAGTTGCTTGAATTGTCATTTATATTCAGCTTCTTCAGAAGCAAGATTTGATCTTCTAAGGATCAAAAACACAAAAAAAAGAAAAAAAAATTTAACTGAGCTGATGTGCTGTTAGAGATCTGACCAAGCTCACCTGTTCCATTGGCCTGGGCCTGTGGCTTTGCAGGTTGCTGAGCTGCAGGCACCTCTTCTGCCCTACAAAGAAAACAGAAACAATGTGAAATGTTACACAGGAAGAATTTATTCCTTTTGGGTAAAGGAAACACCAGAACCTCCGTGGTTTCCATTGCTGAAATTATACAACCATGACAAGAGAAAAGCCAGCTCATACCCTTTCACAAGACTCAAAATATTCATTGCACTTAGGATCCTGGGAAACACCATCCACTGCGAGGTGGGGTTTAGCCATTCCTGCCACCAACAGCTCAATTTCATCTTACAACTGCTCAACAATGTAGTATTAAATTTCTTGCATTATTTATGCCTTTGTGTGGTATATTCATTGCAATGCCTGCCAGGAAAATTCTTCAGAGCCATGACTTTTCCCACAGCAATAAATTAAAAGGGATTCCATATCACAAGTTGATAACCACAGCAGCAGGACAAAACCACAATTTAACGCACAAATATTGAATCCTGCCATCACTATTAGGGTCAAACAACTTCACAGGAGGAACAGGTGTTAAGAATTATTTAAAATGTTATGTTATAAACTCTCAAAATACACAGATCACAACCAATGTGAAAAATAACTTGAGACGTTGAAATAGCCTGAAAAACTGCAACAAAAATGTTCTAAAAATATATGTTAAGTAGCTGGCATCATTGGTCTCACCTTTCAAAATGACTCAAGAATATTCTCATCCATTAACAGTGAACAGATTTTTTAAAACACAAATGCTTTTGGCATTCTGTACATGTGCAAGGCTTCAAATTACATTTATACACAGCCTCCAACTGCCAACCTGTGTTGAAAATACTTCAGGCTTCAGTCCCAAAGTCTTCAGTCATCCATGCAGATATCATACAGAAAGATTTTTCTAATGAAGCAGGAGCTTTGACAACATAACACCAGCCACAGCAAGCTTTACTTGACAGGGAGCTGTATGATTGAAAAGATTACTTCTTGAGACAAAAAAGTGTCTGTTGTGCAATTTCATGATCACTCATTTATCACACAATATAAGTATTTTTAAATGTTCCTTTCATCTTTTGCTCCTCAGAAAGGAAAGCAAGTGAAACATGGTCAGAAATGAAGAGCAGTAAGAGGGATCCCACTGCACTGGGCAGATTGCAGCAATATAAATGGACATACAGTCCTCTCTCCTGCTGATCCTCTAGGAAGGACATTAGGAAAAGATGCCACTGTATTGTCTGCCCATGGAAAAGGTCATTACTACTGTGTGCTGCTCAACATTACCATACATCACTGAATATGATGGAGAAACTATAGAACTTGTCACCTCCCTTCCTTCCTAAGCATTCCCGATCCTTAATGAGTTTTCCACATCCTTGTTCATTTCTAAAAAGAACATTTAGAAGTATTTTACTGATTTATGAATAACAGCTCGAAATTTATTGGTGTTAATGAACTAAATTCAATGTTTTTTGCTTTGAAAGACACTTGTTTTCATGATTCATCAGGACTTTTCTCCATGGCTTCTGTATTTGCAGCAACTCTTCCTTTCAAAAGTCACCTGAAATGTCATCAGTTTATTTTCTTTAGCTAAACTTTAACTTTGGTTTCTGTGCCGTTTTACCCCAGTTTCTCTGTAAGCCACAAGTTCCTCACCTAAAAACTCCTCCTATCCTGGCTTATTCTCCCCATACCCTTGCATCTCCTCCATTCCCAGCTCTCAAAAGACAGACAGCAATAAACATGATCAAATTTGTACCAACTATTATACAGTGGTGTCTTGTTTTCCAGCCACACATCAGATGGTTACACCATATAGTTGAGCATTTTCATCTGAAATCTGTAATTTGGACTGTGCTTCATTGAAGCTGAAGCCATATTTAGGAGGAAAGGAGGTGGTCATTAGCAAGCAGGCAGGAGCCAGTTACTCAGCCCATTCCAGCTGTGAGGAGGCACTGACTGGGGTGGTGTCACACCAGAACAACTCCCATGACAGAGCCAAGATGAGATCCCACCACTGTCAGCTGTCAGAGTCTTCAAGCTGGGTCTTCCTTTGACATGCTGGGATGTATTTTCAGAAGCAGCACAGTGTCATTACTCCCCATGTTTCTTAGGCAAAAAAAAATATCAAGAAAATCTCATCAAGAAGCAGCTCTGTACAGCAGCCTTACTGGGAGCATGTGACAGTTGGCTTTGGCCCTTCTTGGTGCTTTTGTTTCATTTTTCTGGCAATGTCTTACTTGCCATCTGCCTGTTACTTCTTCCCCATGAAGAACCTGACCTTTACGAATCATCAGGTTAATGACAGCTCATTACTGCACCTGTGAATCAGGTTATAATTAGCCACTTCAGACAGATCTGTGACAGGAAGCTCAGAATTCATTGTTTGGGCTTGCACACCTACTGGGAAGTTCAATTCCAAAACCAGGTCATGTTGAACCATCCAGTTCATCAAGACCACTGACAGAGGGAAGAAATCATCTTTCCAAGTTTCTGAACCACTCTTCATGCCAGAGATAATTTAAAAGGCTGAAAAACATAAACAGTCCCCAGAACAACACTGTGTTCCTATGTGGGCTTCCTAACCGCAGCCTGAACCTAAGGAAACAAGCTGCATTAATTCCTCTTGGACACACTTTCCACCCAGAAAAAGGGTGTAACTGGTAACACCAACACATCCCCAACACGAAGCTAGGTCATCTTTATGCAACTAGAGATTGCAGTCATTTAAAGCACAGGCTGTTTGGAACAGATAAGAGCAATCTCAGGTAGTGGAGGAGACAAACACAAACTGCCTTTTTTGTTTCTCTCTTTTTTATTTTAATATACTGAGCTCAGGGAAGCATCAATATTAATGAATATTAGAGCTGTTCATGACCAGGACACATGTACCTCTCATAAGCAACTAGCACACTCTGATGCAATGTCCATTCAGTGCTGCCCCACAGAACAGCATCCAAGTGTTATTTATTTATTTAGTTGCAAGCATAACACAAAAGTTAAGGGAACCTTGACACTGAAGGCCATTGCCCTAAAGTAAACATTTCTGTTTGAGCATATTAGGCCATGAACACAGCTGCAAATTGAGATGTCTGTGAATTAACAGACTCCCCCAAAAAACTGGATGCAGATCAGAATTGCTGGACACAACAGGTGCAGTCACTGCCATGATGTTCTCAGACATATTCAAAGCAGTTTTCCCACAGACTAACTCCAAGTTCACAGGCAACCCACCACCAGTTTTCCAACCACTGTTGTAGAAGACATTCAAGGCTGTTAACACTTTACCTGCTCAAAGCGGCCTGAATATGTGTGTACTTCCATCAAAAGCACATTCCCACCTCATACACACAAAAATAAGCAGGTATTTTCTTAGCCTAGTTTAAAAACATATCTTCAGGTATGCATGGCTTCTTAGCCTGAATAGCTGTTAAAAAACCAAGCTAAATAATTTTCATGTTTTCCATCTCCTTCCCATTATAATACACCCAGTAGTTCAGAAGCCCTTGCTATTCTCATCTACAATGAAGGAATAGTGACTTAAGCAGAAGCATTGTCTATTTGGTCCTTGTAAAAATAGTTCACAATGATACTAATAACAAGGTGTGCTGCATAAGTCACAAGCTGCTGGTAAGTGTTGTTGCAAAACTTCTTGTTATTTTTATTTTCTGCATGATTGTGGCTCACAATTTGCAAAATATGGCAGTCACAGCTCTCACAAACTATTCCAGATTATTTATGCATCATTCTGCTTGCAATATGTCATAAGCTTCAGCTGCCATACCAAATGCTGAGATGTTCTGAACTGTATCTGTGGAAAACTTCAGCTGAGTCCACTGTATTTCTGAATAATCAGATATACAAACAATAAACACCACGACAAACAAAATCACCAAAAATCCTCTTCTTCCACTCCACCCTCTTCCCTGTGCACAACTGTGACCTCAACGAAGGAAGCCCACGTTCTTCACCAGAAAAAAAAAAATAATTTAGATTTTGAACTTGTTTTCCTCTTGCCAAACATTTTTCATCATGTTTTACATTGCTACATGTATTGATCTGCCTCATGAATACTTTTGAATACTACAACTTTTAAAATAATTTCTTTCTTATACCACAGCATAGTTTGATTTTCATTAGCAGTTTACTTCTGCAAGCAGAAAGAACAGTACATGCAAACCCCAGCCTTCAACTAAGTACCACAAAGCTGTTCCCTCCCCTACCAGAGGACATATTCATATCTATTTTAAAACTGCAAACAATAAACTTAGAAGCAGGGTGAATTTGACATAACCAGATAGAACTTGCTGCAGTTACTTTGCTTAATAAAATTAAATTTCCATCAGGCATAAATATGGCCTATTATATATTTGACTATGTAAGCCAACATTTCCCCTATAGTCCGAATAAAAGTATTTTTAAATGCCCACAGTGATGTGCAAAATACAGTAAGCAGTGAAGAACTTCACACAATGAAGCATTAGTTAAGGAAAAATCATGGACAAACAAATTGTTCTCCTCCTGGGTAAAAACCGAAAAAATTTCAAGGTCTTATTTTGTTGTCACCTTATGTATCCTGCCTGTCACAAAGAGGTTGAAATAGTAGTAAGACTAGTTAGAGAAACACTTCAGTAGAGAGGATAATTGGCTGAATGCAATCCCCAAGTGCAATACCCAAGCTGACAGGACTAATGTAATCCTTAGGATATCTAAATAGCACTCAGGGAGCCATGTCATCCTACCTTAATTTAGCAATGTCACTCCTGCTAGAGATTTGCTGTTGTTCACAACCCAGCAAGGTACAGATGTCAAACACAAATATTGATAAACAAAGACTTTCAATCTCTTTTCTCTGTAAAACCTGTACTCATAAACTGCAGTGGGCCAGACCAGACTCTGAGTCAGCCTTATTATTGTGAAACAGAGCAGGATGATGAGAGCCATCCTGCAGAAGACGACAGCTCCTCATCCTCCTCCAGGACTCACAGCCCTAAGATCTCTTTTCCCCTTCTCTGTGAATGACCTGGAGTCCAGGCATAGCTGCAAAGCTCTGGACAAAGCCAAAGGCCAGTGCCAGCACTAAAGACAAGCACGTGGAATTTCCATCTCAAGCAACTTCTTCAAGGCAGCAAGTCACAGTCCTTTCCTTAAGCATCAGTTTCATCTACCAGCAGCAGGCAACAACACTCACTGCTTTACACAGCTGTTACTGAGCTAACAGACACTCTCAGCATGCAACAGGCCAAGCTTCTCTTCAACTGTCCACTCCAACAGGCAATACCAGTCTAGACACAGCCAGACCGACCAGCACAGGCAATAAAAATGCACTCTCACATCCCAGCTGTAAGAGCAACTTTAAAATGTCACTCAAACAACGTCCAGATCAGAGCAGTCTGGGCCACCTTCCCACTGCACAGTTGTGGTGCTGGCTTGGGAACCAGACTCTTCCACAAGGACCTTTGAGAGCTCCTTCTAAGCTGACTTGGCAGCATGGGTCAAAGACTTCACAAAGACCAACCTCGCACAGAACGAGTGATTTTGGAAAACCATCACTGTGAAATAGCACCTAAAAAAATCCCACTGTAGTGGGTACTGAGAATAAGAGGGAAGGCCCAATCTATCTTTTATCTAAAGCCTTGATGCACCAACACTCTGGATACTGTTTAAACTCTTAAAACAGTTAAAGAATGGCAAATGAATTGATGAAGGGGATGAAGTACTCCTAAAGAGACACTGGAAAAGCTGGAACTCCTTAGTCTGGAGAGAATGTAAGAGAAAAAAGGACTCATTAAGGACGGCAAATAAACTAAATGCTGAACAGTAATTTACCAAATCTTACAATTCTGTAACTACAGGGCATTCTTGAAACCACTATAAAATCTGTTAAAAAGGAAAGGAAATGAAATGCTTCTTTAGAGTTAAGAGGGGACTTCTGTAATGTGTTGTCTCCATAGTTTCCAGAAGAAGATAGCTCCAGGAATTAATAGTGTTAAATAAATTCATGGATAACAGGTCTGCCAACAGGGACTGAAGTGAAAGACAGTAATGTACCTCCTGACACCTGTAAATAAAGTATACATGTATGCATACAATGAGTGGCTGAGGGAAAAGGGGTTGTTTAGCCTGGAGAACAGGAGGCTCAGGGGAGATCTCACTGCTGTCTACAACTGCCTGAAAGGAGATTGTAGCCAGGTGAGGGGTCAGCCTCTTCTCCCAGGTAACAAGCCCTAGGACAAGAAATTACCTCAAGTTGCACCAGAGAGTTTTAGACTTGGTATTAGGAAAATTTCTTCACCTAAAGGGTTCTCAAGCACTGGAACAGGCTACCAAGAGAAGTGGTTGAGTCACCATCCCTGGAGGTATCTGAGAGACATGTAGATGTGGCTCTGCACTGCATGGTTCAGTGGTGGCCTCAGCAGTGCTGGGTTAATGGTTGGACTTGATGGTCTTAAAAGTATTTTCCAAACTAAATAATCCTATGATTCCATGGGAGCAGGAGGCAGACAGACAGCAGAAAGAAACTAGGCCCACATGTTTCCTATAAATAGCTCCTACTTCCATTGCTACCAGTGGATGTGGACTGGCCTGAGAAGGAAGGTATTTTTACACCTGAGTACAGAATGAAGTGGGAGGCTGGGAAGAATTTGCATGGCACTGGGAAACCACATATCCAAGCAAAACATTTTGCCTGTCTGCTCTTGCTTGTCACCTCTAAGTAAGTGGCAGTGCTTAGCATGTGATCACCAACTCAGCCTGCACTGTCTCCTGATGACAGCCCTTGGTGCTGAGCCAAAGATCCTGCTGCTCAGCTGAGCAATCTCAGCTACTGCTGGGGAAGATAAAACAGGCAGCTACGTACACAAGGGGTCTAGAACAACCAGGCCCCCAAGCAACTGCTATGGTCTGAAGATCTGTGTAACTAAGCAGAGCAAGGGGAGACAACATCAAATGTGATGCTTTGCATCATCAAGATGGATGCCCTTGAGGCTGAAAGGACCTAGGAGCACGGGGAAGTGTTTCCATCTGTCATTGCAGTGGCAAGAAAGGCTCCAATTCCAGTTACTCACATGCATTTAGGGCTTTGCCATGGCAGTGGGACATCCTTACTGCTGCTAGAATAGGAGTAACAAGGATTGGGCAGTCTGGAGAAGACACAGGTTTTGAGAAGATAAGCATATGCAATGGCATGGCAAAGGCTCTGGCATTCAGTAACTCCAAGCAGGCAAGATCCGAGAGAAAGAGCATCAGAAGAGGTGAAATGAAAAATATCTCAACCAGAAAATATCATGGCACTTCTATAGCTACAGCAGTATGTATGGCCAAGTAACTTAGATGTACATGGATGTCAATTACGTAGTTTTACAGGACAACACAGACAGCTGCTTTCTCTGTGACCAGTAAATTATTTTAAGAGCACCTAGGCTGGAAACATATGCTTTTACCAGCACTTCCCAGAGACAGTCAGAGATCTCAAGTGGCTTTCAGCTCTACAGTGAAGATGTTTCTCTTACCTTGCTTTAAGTACTTCATTGACTCTTTGTTCTAGTTCTAATCTCCTCTGCCGTTCCTTTTCTAGCTCCTGCCTTAATGTTTCAGCGTTTGTTTCTTCTCTCAGCTTCCTGAGCTCCTCCTCTGTTAATTAAAGAAGAAGATAAAGATTTAGTTACCCTGAAGTATTTCTATAAGAAATTTAAAATCTAATTATGACAAATTTGGTGTGGGGGATTTTTTTAGCTGCGCTATAGCAAATATGTTCACCAGAAAAATGCAAGTTTCAAGGGCTAGACAGACTTCATAAAAAGCACACAGCTGTATCAAGTACAAAATGTTTCATTACAATTGTTAAGCAAGGAGGAAAACAACTCCAGAGTTTTCTTTTCAAGATGCAAAATAAGCCCTTGGTACAAGCTATCTTTACTTAAACACGACATACTCTTCATTCCCCAAAGAAATAATCAGCAGGAAAGGCTGTCTATTGCTAAATCCCGTGGTCATAACAAAAAAAAAAGAAAAAAGCTATCTGTTTTCTTCCCTCATGTCTGTGGGTGAGAAAACACAAAACCATAAACTCAGAGGAAGTTATATGATGCCATATAAACCCATGCCCATCAATTTCTGGCATTAAGTCAGATGGTCTCTCTATGAGCCTCAGCACCATATAATTTTAAGAAATGGTTGTGAAACATGAAACTAAGCTAAAATTTTTACACTTTCCAAGGTTGTGTGCCCTACTAACTTCCATGTAATAATTATATATAAAAATATACTCACATATTTATTTATACAAACGCATACACACTCTCACAACGTTTTTCACAAGAAGTTAGTATCAAGTATGCATAAGGTTTTTTTGGGGCTAATTAGCCTTGCTTTTTGTCACTGGCAGTGTCCTTGCTCATGACCTTATTTTACTCTAGAGCTAAAATGGGGTCACTATTACTGACAACTTTTCCTGGATAAGCATAGATGAGACATGGCAAAAATAAGATTGAGAATCTCCCTCTTTTTTTTTCCTTTTTCTTTTTAAACCAAAATTTACTCTACATTTTTTTCTCTGGAATGGTTTTTAAGCTCAATCACAACAATCAATAGTAGAACAGCAGGTATATTTTGAGTTTACAACAAACCAGAACATAAACTACTTTCTATTTCCACTACCATTACAAACACAGCGGGTTCAGGCTTTTTACATTGTTTTACAAGACTGGAATACTGTGTTATACCTTCCAGAGGGTTGTTACAAAATCTATTTTGTTTCTTTTCACATATTGCCTCCTAATCTTTGATAATCACTGAATTTTGGTATCTGAGCCTCACTGACTCCAATCCCTATGCTTCTTGAGAAGGTCTGAAGCCACAGTGCAAATGTGCAGAGGAACTGAAACACTCCCTGTGCCCTGCAGGAAGCCCTGTGCAGTGTGTCCAAGCACTCCATTGCTGACTGCCTGTGCTCCTGCAGCAGAGTAAGAGCTTCAGAGCACAGGATTAGGAGAGATGGGAAGAAGATACAGGAATCAAGGGGACAACACTATGGCTTCCACTGTGAGGCTACAGACTGAACTCCACCAAAAAGAAAGGAGTGCTGCTATCCATCTCCTCACTGATAGTTAGTGACCCTGGGAAGAAGAGCTGGAGCACAGAAACCACATTATCCTCCAGCAACTAAAACTGAGAATCCCCAGGGGTGTTGCAGAAGGTTTTGTCTCTCCTGTAAATAAATGGAAAGATATGGATATAAGGGCAAACTTCTACATGGAGCCTAATTACGTATCCACAAGGAATTTTAAATCCAACAAGAAAACTACATTTATAATTAGTTTACCCTACTTTCAAGGGCTTGCCTTGTTCCAGAACAAGAGCCTGCACACAGCTGAGGGGAAACATCTGTTGCACTTCAAATGCACTGGAGCTTGTGCAATATCGTGAAGATATCACAGAAAGTTCCAAAGCTTGATAGAGACATTATCTTCTCAAGACCATTAAAGGGAAAAAAATCTTCATTACGCATTTTTTGTTTTATTAAAGAGGAAGTGACTATGCATTTTGTGTATATAAGAAAACCACACACATTATAAATTAACCTCAATGTCCTTGAAAGTCAGATTTTCCAGCTTCCTTAATTCCAGTTGTTCCAATTGCGCTACATCTTGTACTACTAAAACCAAAACAAAACCTCCAGAAATTTTACCTCTTGTCCTCCAAAGAGGACAAGCAGTGCCAAATATTCTTTATGGAAAGAGGCAAAGTTAAAGGGCACAGTGAAAGAGGCAGAACTCCTATAAAACAAACTAAAAAAAAAATACAACATCCAGTCCTTAAGGACTGTCATAGCTTCACATTTCAGAGCATTTCCTAACTTTCCCATACATGACTGCAATTCAAATCCACCTTGTCAAGTCCTTAAAGCAAGTATTTGTTGCTACTTTGGCAGCAGTGTGGTCTGGCACTGTAAAACCTTCGTGTTTGGTTAGTTAAATACTCCTAAGTCTGCTAAGCAACAGAAGCCACAGAGAGGAAAGGGGGGGAAGTTCTTCCTTGCTCTCTCCCCCGAAATAATCTTCCATTTGGCCAAGCTGGACTACACTTTTCAAGCAAATTTCTCTATCCCTGAAGAGACCTCCTGCAGAATGACTGAAGCTGGCTACCAAGAGCAGAGGTCATGGACCCCTGAGAAGAATACTTAAGAACATTTCACCATGGTTTATATCTACTGAGTTTTACAGATGAGTACCCTCCATGATGAAGAGAATGGATTTCATCTTCAGACAGTCAAAATTCAAACATCCTTCCCACTCTGCACACACACAAAAGGGTAAAACGTAAAACATCAAGCTTCAAGCTTCCCCATTAATCAGTTTCCATCATTTCCTTCCCAGACATATCCATCATGGCTCACTATCTCCTCCAGGGCAAAAAATATTAAAATATTGCTGGAGGCTCAGTGCACATCTTAGCTGGACATTCAGGTGAAGTGAGCAGCCATAAAGGTGACCTGGTTAGAGGGGAGAAATTACTAAAAGAAGAAAGTGTCTGCTGAAATACTGACAGAGAAAATGCTGGTATGCCTGGGAACTACACCTGGGAACCAGAAGCATTGTTGAGAAGTGCAGCTGGCCTCTCTGAAATGCACAGCCTGGTACCTAGAAACCTGAGATACCATTGATAAGCACAAAAACAAGGAACCACAACAGCCACTTTTCATCTAAAAAGGTGAAAAATAGTCCAAAACCAGGGAAAACATCCTGAGGAAGTAAGACTTGGTAATTGTCATTGGTTGTTTTATCAGCAGGGAAAAGAAAACAGTCTAGAAAAATAATAATTGGCCTGAGAGAACAGAAAACAACATCTGTTGGCTATTCTGAGTGAAATATAGAAATCATAGCATCTATTGGCTTCTGAAGTGGTAATGTACTACACTTCCTTATTTCTGTCTGATATGACTTAATTTTTATCCAAAATAAAACTTGTCTCTCCAAGAACTTTGCATGCTGCACATACTTTTCCTTTCCTAAACAGGATTAACTCTTCACACAAACTTTCTAAGAGATCTTGGACCCTCACCCAGGACAGTTTCCTGCCACAATTGGGATGGTTTGGCCCATTCTGACATCTGTCCAATAAGCTTGATACTGGTATTCATGTAAACATTTGTATATGTGCATATAAATAATCCATCATAATGAAATTTTCTGTGGTTTTACTGGAAAGTTTAGTCATTAGTGAACAGTTTGTAGTAGCCTGTAACAGTGGCTGCTGCCATACTACTGACTGCTCCCAGGAATTTGTAACAGCTCAATATATACTTTTTATATACACACACACACATATATATATATATTTGAGTTATTAATCATGGATATAGTTGTAAGCCATGATTTTTGTCACAATCTGTAATAAAATAGAGAATTTAGAGTAAAAAAACCTCCATGCCCTTGAGTCTTAGAGAAGCCTACCAACTCAGTTACATCCTCTAAATACCTACACACTGGGTAATCCTTTAGGTTGTGACAACAAGTGTGACTCTGAAAAAATGCTTTAGAAGCTCTCTAGCAAAGTCAACTTGTGTAGAAAAGCAGGGTAATATCTGGATGCTATTGCTCTTTTAAAATGAGCTATAAAACTCTGTACAACAAGGCAACAGGGGTGTTTCAATTACAGTAATCATTACACTTCTTATTGCACTGTAAACCCTAGGAGAATTGACCCCATAGTAAAGACCATCACCAGTGATGTATCTCACAGGTTATCAAAAAAACTTATCCATTTCAGTTTTTCTACAGCATTTTATCCTCTATGAAGTGTAATGGAACTGTCGCACCTGAACTCTAAGGATTTGAAGTTGAAAGACTTAACATTTCAAAAAGCTTAGCTGATGCCATGAAACTGCTAAAAGACAGCAGCACCCAGTGTTTTGTTGCATCATCTTACAGCATCAGCCACTACAGCAAATGAAAAATTTCATTTTGCTCCTCAGAATACTCACCTGTAAGAAATGTTCTGATAAAAAGCACTTAAACACCCAAGTATTTAGTGTTTAGTTCTGGTGAGACTGAACAGAATGTGAGCAGTGTTTAGAAAAGAAGGATGATACATCAGGCTAGAAGGGCGTGGCAGAATGCTGGATTTCTAATTCAAAACTGCTTGTGCAGTAAAGCGGATGTTTCCCTTAATCCCAGGATTGGAGGTAGATTAGGGAGCCTCCTTGTAGCTCTTTTATATAATACCATTTCTTCCTAGACCTACAGGTAAGCTGCAAAATCCCCCTCTGGGACAAAGTGACCAAAAATTTATTTCAGAGCAGAACTAGAGCCCGCCAGTCACTGTTTCTGGCTACCTGAATTCAGTTTAGTGTTAAATCTAAGGAAACTGAGTTAAAAACTAGAAACAGCAAAAAGCATGTGTGCAACCCTGTCATATTTACATGGGGAAACACCAGTACTTAGCAGGACAAAAATAACCCTTCTACATCTATGTTAATCATGGTAAATCTCCTTACAACCCTTTGAACATTACTGGAGCTCAAGTATGTTATTTAATTATTACTAAATTACATTAAATCCCAACCACGCACTTTCAATCTGGATCTCACCAGTTGTGCTGAAGGAACCAGACACTGGGAGTTGTCTCCAGGGTAGGAAGCTTCCACCCTTGCCAGACTCCCAATTCCTACAGAGAGCTAATATGTTAACTTTGTCCCAAGTAAACCAACTATATGACACTACTAACAAAATGTCAGGAGTCTGAAAACATCAGATATTTTTATCATCATAGACACTGAAGAGCTTTTAGTCTTCACTGTAAAAACCAGCAGCAAATGGTAGTGCTGTGAAAGACATGAACTGCTCCATCACTTATGATAAAGCTAAGACAAATAAAGAATACTGCCTGACCAACAAGCAGTGATGGAAGAAGACCCTGCAATGGAATTCCTAACTTGTATTTTTCCTGCTTACAGTTACTCTGCAATTTACATACTCCTCTGAAGACATGCTCACAATTCATAGCTATAACTAGATACAGCTTAACTGCATTATTTGTTTCCTGCTCTTCTTCTAATCCATGACTCTCCTTCTCCAGAGCATATGTTTTTTCCATCAGTGACTTGAGAACCATGGAGATTGCCAAAGAACTTATCATAAATCTACCCAAAAGATTTCAGATAAAACATTACCTTTTGATCCCAGACATTGTGAGATATTCTACTTCTTTGCATGCCAGATGCTTGGCAAAGTGCTTATTTAAGCCATCACTGTGGCAGCTCCACTTTATTAACTGCCCTTTCTTCTTTAAGTCATCTCTTAAGGTCATGTTGTCTTTCATGCTTGGATTCTACACTTCACTTGGGAATCCCAAAGCTCACTGCTTAGGAGGATTACTCTAAGGATTTTAAGAAGGAAGAGCCTAAAAATATCCTTTGTCAAAATGGACACCAGTATTCCATAGCTCTTCCAGAGCTGAACAACAACTGGTCTGGAAGAACTCCTTTTTTTTTTTCTTTTTTTTTTTCTTTTTTTTTTTTCATTTGTGAACACCTTGATTTGTCAATTTAATGGCTTTCCCTTTTGGTCAGGCCTCTTGCTTGTTTGCATGAATCTTTCATACAGGAAAAAAAAAATTTCTAATAGGAATATTGGTGTCATAAAAAGCCAAAAGGCAGATAGAATCATTAAAGATTAAGTATCTTTATTGAGTGCATATCCTTCCCTCCTCTCTGCCCTGTTTTATATAGGCATTTTGGTAGAGTGGAGAAGTGAAATGGATAAATATAAACCCCACATTTTCAATATCACCTTTCTCCAGCTAAGTCTGCACACATCAAAACAAAGAAGTGACCTGTCATATTCAGAACCAGTTATGCCAATTTCCCTTTAAAAACTTTAACACAGGTTTGGCAGTTAAACAATTGCTTTTTGCTCTGTTTTGTTTCTATCATTCCTTTGTGCTTCCCTTTGCTTTTCCAAAGACAGAGCTCCTGCCCCAGTACTTACACTAAGCAGAGCTTTAGAGGACCAGTTTTTGAGCCTCTTTGCATATGCCTACAGGACAGGGAGCAGCATGCTGACAGGGCCCCTGCTCTGCTGATAAGAAATAAGCCAACTGCGATCCAGTGACAGTGGAGGGAAGGCAGAGTCTGAGCCACCAGCCTCTCTCAGTCAGTTAATATTCCCTGGTACTATTCTCCTCACCTGAACAGCAAGGGTTTCATATAAAGTGTTCTCTTTCATGTGATGAGGAAGACTGATTTTAAAAACACATAATATTTGACAAAGTCTTCTTCCTCTGTGCAAAGTGTTCCATTCCTGTTATGTCCTACCTGAAGTGGGTGAGGTTAGAAAGAACTAAGATGCCATTGCTAAGGTTTGTACAAAATCATTATGCTAACTACCAATCAGTAACTTTACATTTACATTTAGTGCTTTCAGTGGAGCTTGATCATGTTGTAATAGACACAGACCTGGATCATTTCCCCTTCATTAGGGAAGGATTTTAAATTACACTTCCTGAAAATATAGCTTACTGAGACAGACCCCCTTCTCAAAACATCAAGTGGAAAGTTTTGTATTGCTGGATACACTTAAAAGGTCAGCTTAAAAGTAATGAAAAATACTGCTGCTCTATGAATTTTCAGAAATTTAAGAGAATAAAAATGCCAGAAGTGTTGCAAAACCCCCCTAAAATAAACAGAGCTGCAAAAATGTTGTCATTATTGCAGGAATGGTTTTCACTCTGTGGTTTTGGCAGAAGTGAAACAGTCTATAAATGTTGAAATAACGTCTGGCTTAGGAATAGCAGCAGGCTCTTCCAAGGCTTTTGTGTTACTAGGCTGAGCAGGGAAATGCAGGTTCCACATGGGGCTCCCAAAATCTCTGTCCCAGTTGTACAAAAGGGAGAGGCACAACAGTACTGACCATTGCCCTGCCTGGGTTTTCACACCGTCTCTGCAATTAATGAAGCCAAGCTGGGCACACAAAAAAAAAGGCAGAAACAGGCACAGCCCACGTACATAACACAGTGTGTAGGTGGTATCTGTTCAAGGCTCTGGAGGAGCTTGAACAATACATCCCTCTGAGCACTGTGCTGCATTTTTTGTGGTCCATCAGCCTCATGAAAAGGCAGTGTGACAATACAAGATCCTGCAGCACTTGGGCATCTTCCTGTACAGCAACATCACCTGCATCATCAAGCACATGCTTTGTACAATGACAAGGGCAGATTGCACAAACCAGGCTCAGACCAAGGATCAGGACTCCAGCCTGCTGCTGTACTGGGATGGAGTCACATCCTTTCCCTCTTCCCTGGTCTCAGGAACCTCATGCTCTTGGAAGCCAAGTTGAGAGTGAGCAAAAGCCCAACCTGTCTCTTCCACCAGTAAGAGCAGAGTCCTTGAAGATGAGAAATGGAGATCTGAATGCTCATTAGTCTGTATTGAGACCTCTTGACCCCCAAACAAATGCTCTACTCTGCTCACGACTGCCTCCTCCAACAGTGTTTCCAGGAAAACGAAGTCAGAGCTTTGGAGGGTTTGGTTTTTTTTTGCCCAGGAAGGCTAGAAATGAACTGAACATACATGGTATATAATACAATGTAAGTATCTTTGGGTATAAGCAAAACCTTTCCTACATCTCTTAAGAAACTTTCTGTAGTTTTTGAGAAGTTTCCCAGTCAGAAATCAGACTTAGAAAAACTTTAAAATTTGTTAAATGAGAGCAGCTCTAAAGAGCTCTAAAGTAAAGAGCACTATAGCAAAGCCTGGACTCACATATTTTTACTGCATCATCTCTGGGTGCCCAGGATAAACATTCAAGATTTTCCACCAGTCACCACAGGCAAACCAGTCTTCATCAGAGGAAGTCTACAGTCTCAAAAGAGACATGTAAATCTCTCAGGGACACATTTTTAGTGCTAGGGAGTCCAGGATTTTAAACTGAAAGAAAGGACGTTTAGAGGAAGGAGTAAAGGATGTGAGAAATCCAGGGTAAGCTCCAGTGCTACAGCACCCTCAGCACACACCAGCACTGGCACACTTTATTACAGAGCCCATGGTGCAGCATCAGGATCACTTGGTCAAGGGTTGACCATGTAGCAAGAAATGGTTATTGTGGCCCACAGCTGGTATTTGGGTCTCTCAGATAAACACAGCAGCTGCTTATTCTCTTGCCAGAGTCTTCACCTGCTATGTAAATCAGCTCAAATCAGCTCTAGATTCTGCTTCAAGATTTCTGAACCTAAGGTTCAGATTACAGGCTGCTACATCAGTAAGAAAACAGCAAAACCAATGCAGTGAATCTATTCTTCTGCTCTTCTCTAGCTTTGCTACTGCAGCTAGTGTGACCCTCATATCAGGAGAAATTAAACTGAAGGTATTCTGACACTGTTGGTAACTGTGGACTCTGGAACAGCTTCACTGTCTATTTGTTGCACTGGGGCTGTTTGAGGAGGTATTAGCATTTCTGTACAGAACTGGACTTTTCTGCATAGGTCTTTTGCTGGTCAGCACATGCTTGGCCTCTGAGGTTCAACATTTTCTAACAAGCCAGTTCGGCCTGAGAATCACGTATGGTTTTCTAGAGGTCTACTTCCATGAGGTCAGTATTGTTCTAGATTGTTCTTAAAAAGAATCATCAGGTCATTTATATCAGAAAGTGGGTGCCAGAGAAAATACTGTGGAGTTAGTCACATAAATGGTTCAAAAAGGCACGAGGATGAACAGTGTGCCAGAGCAGAAACTTCAATGGGAAAGCAGCAGAATTCCAACTTCTTTTGTCATGTGGTATAAACATCATCACTGAGACCACTGATTTGGTAAGACCTTAAAGACTCCTGCCAGACTGCTGTATGGAGTGGAACACAAAAAACCCTTGTGGGAGAGGATTATATTTCCTTCTAGTACTCCTCATCCTCATGTGAGATTCCTTTGATTTACCAGTTCATGACTAACCCTCTTCTCTAAGAGTCACCTTGTTTATTCACTCTCAGCTGGTGCTACCAACTCCTCTTTCCTGAGCTGCTGAATTCCGCATTGCGAAAGGCTTGAACACCCTTGAATCAGAATTAGCTAATACTTCATGTAAACCACAGGATGCATGTGTGCTTACAAAGCACCTTGTGGCACCAGGACAAGAGAGCTGATATCTCCAAAACTGCCCTCTATAAGCAGGCACAGGAAGTAACAGGAGGCAAGGTGTTTAACTCAAACAGAAAAAGCTGCAAAAGCAGAAAAATTGTTTTGTTGGTTGTTTTGTCTTTCAAATGCAACAGCAGCAAGTAAAATTTTATTTTTTGTTAAGATACAACCAGATTTTGAAATGGAAACACTAAAATCACTACTAACCTTAGCATATCAATCTAACTGCCCTGCATCAGTAGTTGCCTTCCCAAACTGAGCCCTCAACTAGCCCCGGGGCAGTGTTCACTTGTATTAAAAATAGGTTATAATAACAGAAAGTCCTTTAGAAATAAATTATTCTGATTGTCCCAGCTCCAAGACAAAGCTTTTTCCAACCGCATGCACTGGAAACTCCAGCAGACTACAGCCCTTGCACTCTTCATTCAGCTGGTGTGCAAAGATTTTTTCTGTAGGAACCCACACCAATACCACAAACCCATCAGGCACATTTTCAGCATTCCTATAATAAGGCTCAGAATGAGCCATTAGATCAAAGAGATTAAGACCATTCCCACACAGACAGGAAAAGCAACTTTAGCCCCTTTAGCTGGGAGAATCAGATGATCCTTCCCCCTTGCTTAAGACATTATCCAAGATCCCATTCTCCGCATGCCTCACCCTCCTGCCAATCTGCAGCTTAAATCCCTTGCATTTCCAGACACATTTGCTTTGCATTTACAGCTCTGCACATGCTAAGCAATTCCTCTCCATCTTCACATCTCTGGGTGTTTAGATTACCTCTTTGCTAAAGAAGACATTCATCTGGCATCTCAGATGAAGATATTTTCCCCTTAGAGACAACAGCTTGTCTCCATACCTACTTGCTCCGGACTTCCCCTGCAGCTTGTAGAGGCTACAGTTAGGTTTGGGATGTGTTTCACTGAATGTACTTCTCAGCCAAACTGCACCCATTGCTGGTGCCTACTAACAGTTGAATAGAGTTTAGAGAAAAACTTCAGCCAGGCACCTCAAATTACAGACCGGTGTTTACTTGCAGCTGTGTAATGTATGTGTACATTACACATGACGGAGAGCTGAGAGGAAATCTCTCCTCCTTAAATCTCCTGGCTGATGACACCAGTACAAATAAAAGTATAGAAGAGGCCAAAAAAAAAAAAGTCAGAATCAAGCTGATAACAAGCAGAACCACAGCACATTAAAAAGCAAATGAATGAAACTTTAGATATTTCCATCACTAACCCGCAATCGCTTTGATTTTTGCATGCCCAGCTGGAGGAAACGAAGTACTTGGACACTGCAAACAGTTTATGCAAAACCACAATCATAGCATGGTGTCCTTAAGGGATTCCATAGTTAAAAATAGTATGGAAATACTGCAGAGCAACTAGCCTTCCTAAAAGACACCTACTGCAGTAATAGGATTTTTAAAAAATAATGACCAGGCTTTCTTCCAAGGGCAAACTGAAGTGAACTAACTGCACATTTCAAGAATGTTTTTCTGCACACCATTAGTTCACTTTTGGGAAGAAAACAATAATAAAGCATTTCTAGTATCAAAAATCCCAAACTAACTCAAAAGAGAAGGAAAAAGGAAAGGTAAGAACTCAGGAGCCACATGCAAAAGCTGAACACCTATTTTACTCCAACTGACAAACATGGTGACCTATTTCATCCCAAAATTTTGAATGGAAGGTGGCCAAATAAGGGATAAGCTTTATCTCACTTATTTCTCAGCCAATGTATGATTCTTACTCTTGTTTTTAGTACACAGAGTTACAACCACTTTGTCAGGACAGTGCTGTAATTTCAGCTGCAGCGAACATCAGGCCCTGGTGAAGAGGTGAGGGCTGGAGACAGTCACAGCTGACTCAAACCACCCAGCTGAACCACCCCACTGGCCTGAACCCCCGAATGCCTGCTCCAAATCTACACAAAAGGGTGAACCAACTTATCTTTCACCTTAGAGTTCATTAAAAAGCTCTGTGCAAAGGAAGAACGATTCAGGTACAAGTAACAGCTGATCAGAAGGTTTTCAAATTATAGCAGGAACCTGAAGACTACCAATATTCACAAACCTGTGTGCCCCATTTAGTTATTGTAAGAAAATACTAAGAAGGAGAATGAATTCACCAGCCACGGAAGTGCCTGGGAGCCCTATCATGTTTGTACATCAAAAAGCACATCCAACTTCAAATCAGAAATCAGTTCTGCTAAGTCCTACTGTTTCTGTTGCACATTAGATTGCATCGAGAAATCACATGTGTCCAATCTATCTTAAAAAACAGCTGAATAACAGGAGCTTAAGCAATGTATATTTGGGGATGGAAAGAGTACATGGTAACTCTGTACTGAATAGTTAAATAAAAACCAAGTAAATGACTGAAACTAACAAGGCAAGTCAAATAGATCTTCCAGTATCTGCCTGACATTCCAACCATGATACCTCTTCCAGGTATCAGTGGAAGTTGACAGCAGCTTGTTATAAATTCCTGCCCAGACTCCTTTATCAGGCCTCCCTCTTATACACATCGGGGGGAAAACATATCAAAGAAATATTGCCAGGTGAAAAACAAGTCACAGAAAATTAATGACAAATCCTTGAGAACATGCTGAAGAGAAAAAACTAAGTCTTGTCATTGGATTACAGCCTAGAAATTGAACAGAATCTATAGTCTTGTTATTTCTACTCCTTAGAAAATATCTGACAAGCTTTGAACACATAAAAACAACCCTCATACTCTCAAGTTCAAAACCAAAATATTAAAATGGCCATTTTGGGAAGCAACTGAGCAAGAATTCTCATTGGTTTGTTACAGAGATCTCTACTTCTATCAAGCTGTTTTCCATTTTTCTGTTTTTAACTATCCTGTCTTAAAAATCAACAGTTCAGACCTGCTGAGATAAAATCCCCAAAATCTTGCAGCTGCCTCTGGCCATGAATGACAACTTTTTCTCATTATACACACATATGTACATATATAGAAGCATAAACCCAAACAACTAACATTTTAAGTCTTCAGACACTCTTCTCTGTATTTCTTACACCACTTACCAATAATACATATAACGTTAAGAGACATGTGTTTTAAGGTGCATTATTCATTGAAACAGCTGCCACAAAAATGAACTGGACTCCCTGTCATAAATCTCTTCTTACCAATTACTGCTAGAAAGAAAAACACCTATTGCAGGCACAATAGGGTTGACTTAGTTCTAAGACAACCTGCAGATGTCAACATCAAGACTTCAACTACGCAGCTTTTGTCACATAGTGAGTATGTTGTGAAGAATGCAATGAGGAAAAAAATACCCAAGTGACCCAGAAACCCTGGGAGTGCTTTTAAGTTCTTCTTAGGGAAGCATAAACCCATATACTATCTGCACATCAGCACACCTCAAAATTCTGATGCCAGCTTCTACAGTTAAAGAAACATTATTTCAGAAGGCCTAAACTATTCCTCTCCACAGAGCATTTTATACTTACGTAAAAAGTGTTTTTCCAGTAAGGCTATTTCCAGGTGACCTTTGATCTCATTCAGTCTGTCAGACTCTGTTCTGTTAAAATCCTGGACTCCTGAAGCCATGATGATGGTCCCTGGACCAGCCTATAAGAAAGCCAGAACATACTGAAAGTTCAGAAGGATTTTGAACTTTTTTGTTTGTGTGTCATTTAAATACATCAACTGATTTCTGGGGCAGTAAAGGAACAAGCATGTGAGAAACATGCAAGTGTCAATAACCCTACATGCCTCTTTCAGCTTCAGATTGCCAAAATAAGTGAATGAAAGCTAATCAAATCTAAGTTTACAGAATACACTTCTGCAAACCTTGGGAAGCTACAGAAAACAAGTATTTCCCACCACCACCCTCACCAGCTCTACTGCATCATCATTTAATCCCTTCTTCTGCTGACTGAAAAGACATATTTATATTACTCCTCTCTTCCTCCCATAGAATGAATTGTCAATGCTACACACTTAAAATTGTGAAGCCAGAAAAATAATACTCTTTAGGTAAATACTGAGCTACTGGGAAACACATATTGTATATTTTAATATCCATTTATGGAATGTGTAATTTTCAAGACCACAGTCTCTCAGCAAGGAAGGGGTCTCCCACTTCCCCACGACCCAGTTACTGCAGAAGGATGCTGTTGGTGCCCAGGAGCTCATCCTGGCTGGCTAGGAGAGTGGGAAATCAGAAGACTGCATGCCTCAACAGATTTACCATCACCCCTTGAATGAACTCAGCAGAATACTGAAAATACTGCAGAAAGCAGAAATTAAAAAGCAATCTGATTAGTTAGTAAGACCACTGACAACCACCACCTCCATGAAGTAAACACAGAAAAAACCCAAGCCCACACTGCAGAAGGCAGGTGATGCCTTCTCTCATAAAGTGGGCATTTTCAGAGAGCAGGGAAAGGGTGGGTGAGGGCATCTCCTGGGCAATGGTTGCCCAGTGCTTGTGTACAGTCCCCATCAGGTATGAAAAATCTGTCAATAAGAATTACAGGAGTTTCTCTAGCAGCTTATACTCAAAACCAAAGTGATAGATTACAGAAGCCTACATCTTAAAATTATCTCAAGACAAAAAGGAATTTATTTATATATTTTGACTATTCCCCACTCCTTGTTTGAACCCTGAAAAAATACAGGAACTGTATTCCTTTCAAATACCAGTTTGCATACATTTAATCATGACAGCTTAAATTACATACATATATAAATTCAAGTAATCTACAGGAGACATTAAATTAAGATATTTTCTATGTTTTAGGAAAGATGTGCAGAAAGCTTATTGATAGCAAAGTACTTTCACAGTTAGGACTGATTTGCACTTTCAAAATAAAACAGTGTGGAAATATCTATTAGACATCTGTTTTCTTATTTGAACTGAACCTGAGTTCAAGAACAGACCCTGAGTTTAAGCCTCAGAATTAGTCTGTGCAGGCATATTAGCAATCTGTAGGCAGCTACTGCCCAGCATTTACCTAGCACCAACTCCCCACCTGGGCTTGCTCAACACCGTGCCAAGCAGAGATGCTATTTCCAGTCCCCTAAGCAGCACCCACCCACACAGCACTCTGTCAGTGCTGCTGGCCCTGACGAGGAGCAGAAGCTGTTAGCTCAGCAGCAGCCTTGGGCTACTTCCCATTTTGGAGCTGGCACGAATCACAGCACAGCAGAGGGACAGAGCCAGGGCAGTCCTCACACCCGGAGCTGCAGCACAGCACCCTCCTCACCACGCCCCACACCTCCCCATCACTCCTGCCTTTAGCCAGGGACATGCAGGGAGAGATGCCATTTGCAACTGCTCCAGCCACTGCAGAACATTATCAGAGACTGTTTTCAGATGAGCAGAGGATGAAAATTAACCTCTGTGTTGATCTCTTATCTACAGAGCTGGGTTGTATTTATTTACGCTGCTATCATTTGCCAGACATTTGGAGAGCCCCAAGGAGGATGGTGTGGCTGAAGCTGAAAAGCAGCACCCTTACAACACACTCCATGAGCAGGCACAAGGGAAGTCTCATTAAAATACAGACTGCTGCCCAGGTGTTAATGCAAAGCTTTCTGTACTGTACACCCACATCTAGCACATAGGGACAACCTCTGCTGGGAGCACGCAGGATTTCACAGGGAGCTGTCTGAAGAAACAGTGACACTGCTTAAATATTTTATTGATAAATAATTAAAATCACATACAGGACAAAGAGCAAGGTGCTATACTCAAAAGGAATGTGCCTGAACTCTGGACATGAGCCTCATGCTTAGACAGCAGCTAGTCCCCACCCCAGGTGATGGAGGACAGGAAAAAGAAAGGGATTAGTAAGAACCTAAGCATATTCAAGTTTTCATCCTCATTGGAGACACTCAAGATATTTTACCCAAAGATGTGCTACATTTAAGTAATATGCCTAGAGAACCAGCTCTGCTTTTGCTTCTTCAGAGATGTTGAGTCAATAATTAAAGCCCAGGATACCTCAACTGTGCCTCTAAGAAAGAAGGAAAGAGCAGGAGGTGTGGAGCACTGGGGAGAGTGATACCAGTCAATGTGACTAATTCTTAGAGTTTCCAAATATGTTTATCTGCTAAAGCATTGGACACAAGCAGCCTGACATCCACAGATGGGTTAAAAATCAGACGGTACACATCTTTAAACTAGCTACAAAAGGTTAAAATGACCTTCTAACTTAGAGAGGAGAAAAAGAGAAAAAAAATCCACTGAGTTAAAATATAAGGCAGCTCACTAGAATACTAGGAGCAAGATAATGTAATTAACATGTAATTAAAAGTGGTTTATTAAGATACACAGTGGCACGAGTTTGGTGGTGCACCCGATTTCCAAAATTAGCATCACCACAACATTTTATGAGTACCATTTAGAAACACTCAGAAAAACTGAGGATGCCCAGGACAGTGATATGGGAAACATTTAAGCAGATGTCTCTGTCACCGAAGCTTTCTCCCCACACCAACACACCTAAGAAAACAAGAAATAAGGTCTCTACATTTGCTGAATGTCAACTGCCTGCCTCTGAATTCAAAGAAGTCCCTCTGTCTGAAGCTAGAATATCTGGCTCAATTCACAAGTTAACAAAATCCTTGTCTTAATTCCAGTTTTATCTGGGTAAAGGTTTCTCCTCTCTGCTGCCTCTGTAGGACAGCACTGGGACTCAGGCTGGATTAACTACACTGCACTGTACAGATGTCCTTTCTAGTTTCTGACTCACAGTAAAAGCCTTGAAGGCTTCCACAGATTTCTGCTTTTCCTTCTGCCTCTCTAGCTTTGACAGTATTTGACACAGGAGCCCTCTTAAAAGGCTGGCAATCATTATTACTTAGCCAAGACCACGAGCAAGAAGTCCTGGCAGGGCCTAGGAAGACAGAGAAATGCCCGAGGTGAACACAGTGACAGAGAGGTTAAAGGAACATTCCTGATGACAACAGACTGCCTGTAACTCATTAGCAGAGCTCAGGGTTGCTTGTCCAAGCCACAACCAGCTCCAGATCTAAAACCCACATCTCCCCACAAAAGTGTTTTTCAAGCCATCTGCAGTTCAGGTGTTTCATAACAGCACTTCCCAGCCCAAGACTTCTCTGTCCTCCCTCTCCAAAACCCCTTCACCCTGCAAGCCCTGGGATTTTGTTCTGTGTGCTGCCACTGCTGCTGTACAGGCACAAAAGGGTTCAAGTCACTTCCCAGCTAAGAGGATGCGGATCTGTCCTCTCCACCTGCAGCACAGCACAGCTTCAGTATCACACAGAAACACAACTGCCCAACTCTATGCTTCTAATTTCCTTCCACAACATCATATGTATGTGGATGATTTTTGCCTAGGAATATCTAACAAAATGGTGGTCTGATTTCCAAGTTTGTCATTAACTTGGAGAGGAGCAGTTCTCAAGCATGAAGGATGGGGAACAGTGAGGACACAACATGCCAATGCCAGGGGCAAAATCATCCACTCAAGTCACTCCTCAGAGTCCAGAAAGTGTCTGGGACACAACACAGGGGAGAGGTAGTTTAAAATAGAAAATTTTAACTTGTGTTCATTTGAGGAAAAAAGAGGAGAGGGAACTCTTCAGCAATACAACAAACTACACAGCTTGTCTCAAGAAGTTCTAGCCTCCTGAGTTTTTCATCTGACACTTCATGTGTAGTCATGTGCATTTTCTCACTTCAAATTATGAAAGGGCTCCCCATGAATCCTGCAATTACCTGCTGTAAGAAAAGGAAAAACTCAACAACATTGCTTAAGAATGAAAGCATCTGCATGAATAGTCAATCCTTAGTAGCTATTCATGGAAGCATGCCCATACTGGCATGCTCCTAAACCACAGCTACATTCTACATAAATTTTTTAAAAATCTAGTGCTAGCCAGGTTTAGAGACTTTACCTTTAACTGTAACATCTGCATCATGCTTTATACCATCCAATCACTGTAAATGAGATGACCAACAGAGCAGCATTTAAGGTTTTAATTGACATGTGTCAGGAAAAACCAAGCTGTACTGCAAGAGCAATTAAAGTAATGTTTTCTGTACCACAATAACTCAGATTTAATCCTAGCACACTGGCAGGGAACTTGCATAAGTAGATTAGACTGCTTTCAGTACAAAATGCCAGATACAAGAGAGCTTTACTAGTAATTCTCACTGCCAGGTTAGTGCCAGCCTCTACAGGTTTAAACACAGTTTGTTCTTTCTCTACTCTGGGAAGGGGATGTGATTTCTCTGCAACACGTTCATTCAGATACCTGCATGTAGAACTGGATCTTGTCTCCCCTTCTGTACAAATAAGAAGGGTAACACTGAATAAAGGGGACTTTAATTACTGAGCAAACAACATTACCTCAATTTCTAATGTCACAACAAATCACATGCTAATTGATTTGGAATGGACCAGGTTCCTCCCTCTACCTATTTTGCAATTGTGGTGATTTTACAAAACAACGCAGAAATAGCAGTGCTGCATGGAGTGTCTAATATCCTTGCCTTAAAAAAACCCAAACAACCAGCTACGGTAAAGAAGGAACAAAGGAAAAAATCTAGGAAGCCACTGAGGAATTGAAAGAGATGCTGAGCAGAGAGTTAAATTTGTTAACCAGCACTGCTGTCTTGGCAATGATCTGATCACAGCATCCAACCACCCACAGGGACCTAAGACAGTATCTCCTATTCAAGGCATATCTAGTAGCTGGGGCACTTAAATGAGAGGGGGAAACCCACACAAGCAAGCAGCCAGCCTGTAAGCTGAATCCAAACTAGTTCAAATTAAGACACCCTTTGAACAAAAACCCTCAGAAACCACTGAGAATTCAAAGGAAAACAGAAATCCTTCCACCTGCAGAGTCCTTGGACCAGGAGCTAGCTCTGTGCTTTACCCAAACACAGGTTAGGATGTTTATTATTGAACTAAATAGGTAAAGCTCAGTTTAAAGATAAAGAATAGGAAGTGACCTCATCTGGCCATCCTTTCTGTCTTTTCACAGGGTATGAATTTTGCATGTGCGACTTCAGTAAGGCATGTGAAGTGTTGGGACGAAGTGCCCCTGTGCAATCTGTGGCCTGGGACTGAACATTCACTTCATTTGCTGGAAGTGCAACAGAGGATGATGCTCTTCCTGGCAGATGGTCAGGACTCTGCAATCACAAGCTTTTATGACAAGGCTTTTTACTCTGCAACCTCCATTTGTATCGAGCTTTTGCACCCGTTTGTCAAGTTCAGATACATACCTAAAGAAGAAGCACATTTTAAGAGCACTGTAAACCCATGAAGCACAGAAGGGTCCTTCATTCATATGACTGCACTATGCTGTTTTAATAGAGTTCTTTCCTTAATGCCTCCATAATGATTGATACACCAGACAGGGGCAGGGAAGTAGAGAGGGGCTGAGATGAAGTCTTTGTCTAGCGAATGGCTGACAGTGAAGATGCAGATAAGGGGACTAGGACTCTAATTTTGTGTGCCTATGTTCAGTTCCAAGCCATCAACCTTGCTCTTTCAAGACCATGAGTTCTGTACCCAGATTTCAATAGGATCAATGAAGGAACAGAAGTAGAAGCACAGTACAGCTCACATCTATCTGAAAAGACATGGAGCCTAACTTCCATTTACACAGAAGACTTGCATTGGTTTTTGTGTGCTTTCAACAGTTTCCCAAAGGTATTAAACAGGAAGAAACCAATAACATTTGGTCTTCCCATGATCAGTGTAATACAAGTATAATACTAAGTTGCTTACAGAGCCTATAAAAGAAAAACACCCTGTACAAGCAATTTAAGTTATGAGTTTTAGACACTGAATTAAAACCAATTCCAGCACATCTCAACTATATAATCTCAATAAGAAACAGACAAACAATTTCAGAATTGCACTGTTCACACAAACTCAGACACCACTACTTTAACATTGATTTAAGCATTATAAGCATTACTTTCTTTACTCTTGGCACCTCTGCAACACAGGGGATTATTTCCTCTCCCTTCATTTTACGGATGGGCAGCAGCGCTGAGTGCGCAGATGCCTGTGAGGGCCAACTGCTAATCTCTCAAAATTCCCATCTGAAATTTATCCCTTTTATGTCAGACCTTTTTCCTCATACTAATTTGCTTCTTTTACTCGTATCTGTAACACAGCTACTGCTCTTAGGCTGTTCCAGCATCACACTGGGTTTGGAGCTCCCAAACACCAGGAGTGAGGCAAAACAAGTTTGATGCCATCTCTGCTTTTCTCTCTTTCTTTCTCCCTGATTTTAAGGTTAGTGCCAGCCTCTACAGGCTGCCCTCATCTGTATCCCAAGGACTTAGACCACAACAATCTAGTGCAGTATGTAATCAGCCAGAAAGCAAAGGGTTTCTCCAAGTTCCCTTCTCAGCACACAGAGCTCAACATTTTGAGAAAACAGAGACCATCACTGCAGATGTGTAACTGTTAAGGCTTTGTAACTATTCAAAACTACAAGTTTACCTTGCTGTTCCCCTCAGCTACCCTCCATACCACCCAGGAGCTACTATTCCTCTGAAGAAATACAGAAAATAGTACCTGAAGTTTAAGGCAGATCTTTCTGTAGCCTCTAGCTCTGCCATCCAGATACCTCTGATTAAATACAAAAGGCATCTAATATATACCAACATGAAACATAAAGCCTTAAGTTTAATGAAAATAAGCCAGTATTTACCTATAAAAACTCACAAAATACCACGCTGGAAGGGCAGCATTCCTGATTAGTCCCAATATGCACAATACTTACATCTTAACAAATGACAAATGTTTTCAGTAGAATAAGAGCAAAGCAATAGCATTTAACAGACTTCCTTGTCTGAGAAGCTTGAGGATTTACATATAACAGACTTTTTGTGACCAAAATATGCTCTGTCATTACCACCTGTTTGTTCCACGATCATAGGAAAAACATTCTGGCAAAAAAGCTCTCTATAAGCAGGACTGTATGTAGTACCACGAAAGCCCACTTAAATTTAAAAAAGCTAATAGCTACAGAACTAGATACAAGCTGCCAACCCCAAAGGAGATGCATAAGCATATACAGTTTAAAATCTTTTTGTTTACAGCTTCCTGTGAGCAAGCCCCACGCTCCTAGAAATGAGCCTTCAGACAACAGTCTGATTACATTTTGGGGATAAAAACTGCACAGTAAGTTTTCATAGGGTGATATAAATTCTGAAATCCAAGTCACTTCCACAATACAATTATATAGATAAATCTAAACTAATACTGCAGCACTCCAAGCTCATGGATCCACAGCCATTTTTTTAACACTTAACGAAAGATTTTATTTTATTTTTTTAACCAATATATAACTTTATTTAACTTAACCTGAAGCAGTGTCTTTGAAAAAGGTAGGTGTGCTTTGGTGCTTCCACTTATAAGCACCAAAATGTTTGAGCACCACCTTCACAGGTTTAAAACAGCTCTAATTGCATGGAAGCACTACTGGTTACAACACTGCAGTGGAGAAGGAGCTGGTGTGACCCTCTAACACTAATGAAGCAACCAGAAGTCTTATTCTTGAAGTCCTGGACAGTGTCATTTGAGCAGATCTGAGCTCCTCAGACTGAAAAGTTGCCTTTTCTCTTTCACATGTTCATTAGTAATTCAACAAAACAAATAAAAAACAGAGAGCATTCAGAAGCACATCCAAAGTTAACAAACCTGTCAACTCACAGCATCCAAAATTAGAAGTAGGGACAGGGAGCTCTAATATTGAGAAATTAATTGATTTTTCCTCAAAATGAAGGCCTACTAATGGAAAGTTACTTCCTAGCCCACAGTCTTCAAGTTTTACAACCATAATATAAGGATAAAGAACTAATGATTTGTTATTTTTCTGCATGAAAACTAAATAACATAATATAATGATACCTAAATTGAGTACTTACAGGGTCTCTCAACTCTTCATTGTCTCGAGCTGACGTTCGAGGTATCTTCACTGGGATTTCATCTCCACATTCAGTGTCTGAAGCATTTGGAGACTCTGCTAAATCAAGGAACTCATCTCTCTTGTGACCTCTGAACCTTATTTTGTCCAACTTCTTTAGCATGTTCAGCACTGCACTTTTCTGCTTTACCTTAACATGACGGTTGGAGTCTCTGCAAGATCAAGAAATCAAGAGTATTTTAGAAAGATTGCAATAAATCTAAATACACACATTCTTATCACTAACTACTCCCAACCATCTTTAAAGTGCCTTCCTGCCACTGGAGGAAAAACACACTTAGCTTCTTAACAGGAGTTTTTTCCACAGTGTAACAGATGCATGGTTCCATTTGCAGTAGCTGATCATTTACCTTCTTCCCAGAAGGTAAATGATCAACTATCATGGTCCCTCTCTCCTGGCAGTTTTAAAGCAAGTCAGAATAGGCAGAAAGTAACAGCCTGCACTCCAAAGAAAGATTAGGAAGTCACTTCCTAATAGGTTACTTAAAAAAAAAAAGTTTAGCTGATAAGTCAATATTCTTCAATTTGTGATGCTTCTAATCAAAGACTGGAAAATCCATCAAGCTTTGCAACCAACTTTTAAATTCTCAGACAAACTAGAGCAAAAGAGTAAGGATGATATCATATCTCACTATGACCTCAGGCTAACAAAACAAAGTACCAAGGGTTTACTGAAAAAAGCCACAGACAGATCCATGCAGAAGATTTCATGAAAAATTAGACAACTGAAACAGACCATAAATCATATTCAAACACACTGCCAAAATCCTTAAAATTTCCACAACTGACAACTTGTATACCCCTGAAATTATACTAGGAGAAGCATTTTGGTTTTTAAAAGACAGCTGAAGAAAGCTAAATTTATGTGCGTAAACTCACTGTAACGGCAGCTTTTCAAGACACTGCACTGTATAATTTCTGATTTAATCCAGACTTGCCAAACTGGTCCCGTTCAAAGAATCCCACTCTGTACCAAAGGTCCCAAGCTTCATCTTTTTAAAAAAAAGGCCAAACCCAACAGTTAGTTCCTTCATTCGGTCACTCCAGCAAGCTCCTGCTCTGTCAGTTTATAACAAAACAGACACAATTATCTCATCACACAGAGACTCATCTGGAGGATGATGCCATGCTCTAGCAAATGGATTTTTTAAAATCTATTTTGATGCACTTGTTCCTGGTACTACCCTTTTATCCTCTATGGTCAGCACTACCATCCTCTTCATTAGAAGTCATGCTTAGCTTCATGGCATATCATCCCAGACACTGCTGTGAGATCAAACTACAAATCTAAATTCAGACACATGTCACTTCAGGAGGAAAAGTAAAGAGCAAAACAGAAAAACCTTTTGCTACCAGACTTTGCACCCGAGGTGATTCTCACCTCCTTGGACAAACCTCTTTACAACAGAGCTCTTCAACTTTCCCTATGGATTCTCCATTTAACCTAACACTTTGGCATTGACTATTCACTCCAAGTTCCAACCAGATCATTCCCTTCAAATATGTCTTAGTTTGCACCTCTGCCAAGGTTTATTAGCACCTTTAAATTAGACACAGAAGTTTTAAACCAATACAAACCCCTTACAGTACAGCTGGCAAAAAAACCTCACAAAATTCTTCCCTTATCAGAGATGCTTAGAGTTTCAACCCCGTGTTTAACCTATCACTTACAGAGAAACACTTGTGGTAACTCACACCAAGGTTATTTTCTAAGAATGGCTTTTCTTTGAAGTTCTTTTACTTGTCAGAGCTATGTTTAAAATAGAAACACTTCTTGCTCATTCATTGACTATTTGATGAAGAAACTTGTCAGCTATCACATCCAGAAATATCTCTAGGCCCTACTATTAATAGCAACTAGGGAACAAATGGTATGAGGGAAGTTTAAACCTCTGATAAGCACCAGCACAATTGTATCATTCTCTCTCCCATCACAATGATCTCCATCAATGTTCAACCAGATTTACATACCATGTACAAGACCTACAGCAAAGCAGCTGTAAACCAAATCCTGTCTGCTCATCATCCACGCTGTCACTGCTAATGATACAGCACTGCATGGAAATAATAAAGCATGGAAGAGTGTTATTCCTTCTCTGGAGTGGTTGGCAGCCCATAACCATGGAGGATAAGCATGCATCCCATGCCTTCTCTATCCCTCTTGGAGATGGAGCAGTTACTGCAGATGAGCATTCCCGTCCTGGACAGAAACAGGAGTCCTCAGCACTCTCCTGTTAAAACCACATTTACCCACTGCTCCTCAAAGGACAGGGCTGGATCTGGACATCTTTTATAGCCTGGTATATCCAGCACTTCCACAGATGGCTCAAGATCAGAATTTAGCTTTCTTTCCCCTTAGCATAAATTCACATTCACTTGCACGCATAAGAAATGAGAAGCATCAAAAACATCTTGAGACAAAGCAAACTCCAATCCTTTGAATGAAGACTGAAAAAAGCCACAAGGACGTGGAATAAAAAGGCATATTGGCATAACTGCCAGGAATGGGCATCATTTTGGGAAACTGAGCTCCTTTCTCATCCTAGGATGGTTCATGCATTTCAGCCCTATGTCACAGAACAACCTGTCCAACAGATGACCCATGAACACGTTTATGGTATTTTTTTACTCACAAAATTGATGACTTACCCCTATGTATGTTACCACCTAGCCTTTTAAAAATGCAAACCTTTCTTTAAATTACTCCACTGAATGAAGTCAGCATAAATTCTGATTTGACAGGTATGTCATGAGGGTCAATATTTCTAAAGCATTATTCAGTAGGTTAATCATTGAAAGAGGACATAGTAAAGAACCACACTCCAAGGCATTTCTGAAGTGCTTGAAGTACAAGAAGCTGGCTTATAAAAATATCTTTTCAGTTAAAATTTAAAAATAATAAGATCATTTTGTCTAAAAATTGTTTTGCATGTACCAGGTTCCCAAATTACTTACAGTTACATTACATTAACCTAAGCAGAAATGTAAGCTTGCCAACAAGCCCCTATGAAAACTCATTATCTGGCCTCCAGCCAATGCTGGATGTAAGACAGGCTTTTTATGTCAGCAGCCTGTTCCTGCAACCAGCAACTTTTTTTTTTTATGCTGACATTTCAGCAGTTTCACTAGGAAAAAAGATTCTTGGAGATTCTGTATTCCAACTGACTTGAGTCAAATTTAGACAAGCTTGGGGAAGCTTTTGTAAAATGAAAGACCAGAATCTGATCTAGAATTAGTTTTATTGTAAAATACAACAACTTAATACCAAAAAACTTGCTTCACCATCATAACTATTCATCCCACACCTTCTCCCAACTACCCAGCCTGGACCCATCCCTACCCACCCATTCTGAGCTCAGCTGGTTCAGCTGTGAGTTTCAGGCTGTTTCTACTAACTCTCCATATCCACTACATCAAAACCACCATGCAACTCTGCACATGAGGAGCTCAGAGTGCAAATGCAGACCCAAGTCTCACTCAGCTTTCAAACTAATTATTAACAAATATTATAATACTCTAATAAAAATACAAGTATTTTAACTCCATGCATTAAACACCGCCAAACATGCATTTCCCAACACTGTCATACATGGGATGATAATCAAGTGAAAAAGGTCTATTTTTTCCATGCTTGAAAAACCTCCCAGCTAAAATAATCTTTAAAGATTTTCTTTTTAATTGCCATTAATACCTACCAGCTAACACAAATCCTTCAAGCCAGAAGCTTTATTCCTTTTAGAGAGGGCCAGGGAAGAGATGCCTTTATTTTGACCTAATATGTAAACCCCTCAAACAACTGTCAGACCATTATTTCAAATGAATATAGCAAGATCCAAGAACCAAAACCAACATACACTCACATTCCAAATTTATACTAAGAACAGAAAAATCAAGTTTTCCCAAACTTTCACATGAAAATCGTAAGGAGACCTACAAGAAATTTTTTACCCTATGTTTATAGAGATGCTTCAGTAAGCAGACAACCAGCTTCCAGGGAATATTGACAGCCACCTCTGTCATCTGGAGTGACTTGTTTATGAGAAGAGTTCCTATGGACAACCCTCCCACCTCCTCGTGCCACTGCTACCCCATTTCTACTCCTGCAGGAATCTGGAAGAGGTTGGGATGCAGAGGGAACTCAGGGAAGCTCAGTACCCAATGCACCACTGCTGTCTGAAACCTGCCTTAACTCACCCCAGAGTCTCCCACAAGCAGTTTATAGGTTTTGGTTTTCTGTTGTCACATTTAGTTTTTACACAAGTACAGTCTGTGGCCTGGTAGACCCAGCAGGGATCAAACAGCTAAATCTTCACGTGCACTCTTCAGAGAAAGGGCTCTGCCTCCCAACAGAGGGTTCAGTCAGTTTGCCTTAGCTGTTAACAAAACACAAACCTGCTACACAAAGTCAAACAGCATTGCCTCAGCAAATGTTAGTCTGGAGCCTGAGGGAAAACAAACAAAGAAACCACTTAAAACATCATGGATGAATTTCATTCCAGGTCAAAAAGGCCCTAAAAGACTATGACACAGTACAGTAACCTTCAAAGCACCCATGTTCCTTTTGTAAGAAAAATAGCATTTCAGAAAGCTGAAGATTACCTGCAAATCTAGCATACCCCTAGTTCTCATCTTTACATTCCATTTCCTTCATATTGTCCTTTCATTCTCAAAATACATTTCTGCAGAAGTCCAGAGTAAGAGCCCTGGTATTCAAGAAAAGCCAGGCTGTGTGTGGATGAACAAATACAGACATTGTTGACAACACCAGGACATTTTGGTCTTATCATGAGGAAGGGATATGCAAACTGAGGGAGTGGAAAGTACAAAGATTGCATTTGGTATTCATTACTTCTACACTGAAATGCTCCTTAGTAATATCCTGAGAGTTGATAGGAGAGCAGTAACACAAGACAAACTCAATCCATCCACATACACTAAAAATTAAGCTTGGTGTATTCTTTTCTAGACATGTCTAACTAAAACTGGAAGGAACAGTGAGTATATCTAAGCCTAATACAGATTCAGAGTCCTCTGTATAATGTTCTGTGCAAAAAGTTCCCTCTTGCTACATGACTTTTCCCCCCAATTTTTCATTTTAATGAATGGAATCTCATTTCAAGTCACTTTCCAAACATTTTGTACTTATTAATATTTAAGAAACTAACCAGAGAAAGATCATCTGCACTAGAGAGCTCCTTGTCTGCTCAGCTTTTCACAGAATCAGAATGGGTCAGAGTGGAAGGAACCACAGTGGGTCATCTGGTCCAACCTCCCTTCTCAAGCAGGATCATCCTAGAGCACAGGATAAAAGGACACTTTTCTTCCCCCCTGCGCACAATAGTTGTCCCAAACTACTCTCCAGAAGGCTCACATCTGTGAAGAAAGCCAAACTTTACCCACGATTCTCTTTGAACAACAGGGAGTGGTTTTGTAAAGGTGAAGTTGGCACCTTTCAAGAAAACTCTGCATTAAGCTCAACTCAACAAAGACATTTAGCACACAGAAGGGGCACAACTCACACTGAACACTTTCATGAACAGCCTCAACATGGGATTGAGCTCATCCAGCACAATACAACATTTTAGGTTCTCAGTATAGAATGTCATCATTGGAAACCAAGACTGCAATACTTTGGGCCAAACATTCAGTTGGATTGGCCAAGAGCAGCTTACAAACTCTCTGAAAATTACAAGCATTGCGCAAGTGTCCTCAATTTCTGACATCAACAAACACGCCAACAAATCTTCCAGCTGAGCTCTCTCCACACTCATCACAACAGGTTCATCCTGAAATAATGCTCATTGCCTCAGCACCACAGCCTGGTCAAGTCTTCTTCTAATTACATCACCCTTGCCTTCAGGGACACAACATACCCAGAACAAACTCCTTTCTGGTTTTGAGTAACATCTATTAAAAGCTCCTTTCAGGGTCAGGAGTCCTTAAAACTCTAGGAATGGACTAGACTAGACAGGGATAGACTAGGCAGATGGACTCTGGTGGGTTGCTTATTTTCATGATAGATGAAGTTATCAGGCAACCTCTGAAGAAACATTATGCTCAGTAACTCAGGATTATTATGCCTACAAGTTTGAAGGGAGATGAACAAAAAAATCCCACCAGAATCACTTCCTCTGTGTTACAGACCCCCAGCAGAAGCAACACTGAGTTAACACGGTTTGGAAACCAACAGGAAGTTGTACTTTGGTGTTGCAGACTTAAACAGATGCAGCTATTAATTAAGCATCAATTCAAACAATTTATATTGTCCACTGGGAGGAGGAGTGGAGGAAGAAAAGCGTGGAAAGCTGTGTAACATGTTCCATGGTTCAATATGGGGACTGGAGATGAAGTTCACCATACAGATCTCGACTACCACTGGTGAGGTTGTCACAGCAACCATAATGCAGCTTCATGAATATGCATTACGCTAAAATCTATCTTTTTTTCCCCAAAAGGGAGTAACATGTCATTCAGCTCACAACATGAAGCTCCCTGGGAGACAAATCAGGACTGCACAGTAAAAGTGTCTTCAAAACCTTCAGCTTGGCTGCTGCAAACAAAAGGGTTGGGGGAAGAGAGGAGACACAGAACATGGGGGCTTGGGGCTGTAGGGCTTTCTTCAGTACCTTCCCCAGACAGTATTTCACACATATTTAGCAAAAATGTTAATGCAGACATTCCCAAAATGAGCTACTCAGCTCCTGTAGAGTTGCAGACCTTAATCCCTCAAGCACCTGGGGACCAGCCCTTCAGTCAGCCAGGCAGCAGCACCAGTGACCCTCCACAGAAGGATGGAGAAGGGGGAGCTGCTGCTCAGTGTCCAAGACAGCTGAAACTGGGGCCCTTGACCATCACTGGAAAATTGTGGATGGACCTGTTCAAAATAAAAAAAAAATCCCAAACTACACACATGTACCTATCCAGGTCACACCCCATAGTGTCAAGGAACAAAAGGCAGTAATTGTTTCCACTGAGTATCTGTGGGAGTTCTACCTTGTCCTTAACTCCCCACTTACCCTAGCACCTCTTCCACTAACATAGAGCCACCATACAAACTTCTGTCATCCTTGAGATGTCTGTCTCTCATTGTGAAACCTAAAATTACCAAGCTTTGTTAAACTAATTTGTCTGTAAATTGAGAGTTTTAACTGCTAAACAGGAAGATAAAACTCATTTTTCCTCAGGACACCTGTGGGAGACAATAAAAGTGAGAGTGGTTATGCCACCAGAAGAGCTGCACAAAAAAGCCTTGCATGAAGACTTTGCCTGCAGAGAGGATCTCCAGCAGCATGCATGGACTGGAGGAACCACCAGTTCATGGCAGACAGCCTGTGAAAGGGTCAGGATGTCATGATAAAGGCTATTGCTGACATGAACTTCTCCCTTCCTAGTTGCCCACTGGGTCCTCCTTTCTTCCCTGCTGTGTTCCCATCCCAATCCCAGACTAGCCCAGCCAAGCCTGAAGCCCACTAGATCACAGGCTGACACCAAAGGGAGCAACCCCACTAATTTCTGCCACAGACTTTTTATGTCATTTGATCACTCATGCAGTTTATGAGCTCATTGCTGAGCAACTAATTTTTGTGTTTGCTTTCTGGCAAGGTCAGTCTAATCAGAGCAGACAGGGATGCAGTCTCACTCGGGGAAGCACAGACTACTGGAGATTTTGCTACTCCCACACCGAAAATGGTGGTGGTGGGCAGAGAGAGAAAGCATCCTTTTACAGGAGCCACCTGCACTTAAATGAGGTTCAACAACTGCAAAGCTTCACCCTAAGGACAGTGTTTATGAAGCTGCCACAAGGCACATTTCAGAAACTGGACTCAAGAGCTTCATTCCCTACTCAAAGGACAGGGAAGAGTTTATCACAGCCTGGCATTGACAAAAGGCTTTTTTCTGCTTCCTTGCTCTGAATTTTGTCTACTAGACAGGGCAGAGCTGAGGGTGAAGAGAGGAAGATGAGCATCACCCGCTTAGCAAGAGCCTCTGCATACCAGAGGGTTTGGGCAGCTCAGAACTGGAGGGGCTTCCAAGAGGTAAGAAGCTGGGGCACATGACAAGTGCTGCCCTAAGCAAGCACAACTTCTGCCTATAAAAACAGAGACATGGGGGTGACAAATGGGCAGAAGGATAGGACACAACTAACACAGGGTAAGATTAAGCCTTCACTGCACTTATCTCCTCTTCCACTGTTCAAATGGAAACTGCAAGAAGTGTAACTTGACACAACACTCAGAATAATGCTGGTCTTTTGCAACCTACTTTAAAATAAATATTTAAAGTCAGAAGTACATATACTGGCAGGAGCATCTTCTGCAGACTAATAAGTTTATTAAGACAGTAATCACTGACTGTTTATAAAAACTGTGAGCCCTGCCAGCCTTGAAGAATTTTGATTATATCCCTTCAAGGTAAAAAAGAATAAGTTACTGAGACCTCTTTGATGCCAAGTTTTTCATCATCTCAACTGCATGTTCATCTTCAGAGAGTAACTACAGATAAGTCAGAGAATGAAGGTACACCTGAAAAATAAAAGACACTGTAGAAATCAGCTGCAATCCAAGCTTAAAGAAAGATTCTTTGAGAACAGCCTTCCAAGGTCTACACAGACTGGCTTGGTCCTAGCAGGTTTTCCTGCAAGTACCTCATCAGCTCAGGGTGTCTGACCATAGCTCACTCAGCAACCTATGGAACAGAGCAAAGGTACATAGCATTGTCTAGTTTTGAAGAATGTCTATGCATTCCTTTCTGTTTGTTGTGTGCATAAACAAAGATGTGCCCAAGTGAAGCAGGACACAGCTCACAGCTGACAAGCACAGCCTGACCACAGCACCAAGCCTCCTGTGCATTACAATTTCACTTATGGCAAGGCCATACAGAAGGAACTGCTCAAGCAATAGGCAGAAGACCACAGGCCTTCAACTGCTTCTATGCAGTGATAAAATGAACCCCCCTACCTTTCTGACACTAAGAAACCACAGGCCCAGGTTCATACTTCCCAAATCACATATCTATCAGGGTGCCTCACTGAGAACAAGAATAAGGGCCAGAGTACAGCAAGATGGTCTATTTTGAGGGTCTTCACTCAATTCAGGGAGACAATTCAGCAGAAGCCAACACTAGAACTTTGTGAGTATCCGGTTAACATGAAACCGTCCGGATGCAAGTTTCCAGTGAAAGATTCCCAAGATGCAGTAATTTTGTGTACAACACTTTGTAACTCGTTTCTCCAAGTTTTAACTATCTTACCGCTGATCTGAGAATTCATTAACCTTCTGAAATGTAAATGTTGCAAAAAAAATCAAGCCTTTCAGTTATGCTGACTACAAAAATCAAGACAGATATGGCTGAGGAAAAGAACTGAGCATTCTACCAAACACCAGTAGCTCTCCAACTGCCATGCAGTTATAAAAATAATGTTAATGCATTAAAGATTTTTACCTTTTCCCCTTGTGGTAAATACAACATTGCAGTCCCATGAAGAACTATAAAGACATAGATAGCACATGCCAATTACAACCACCACTATAATTCAGCATCTTTTATTTCCTTCCTATATACTGGCCCTGAGCTTACAAAGAATGCATATAATCCCCAAATCACAGACATTCCCACACAAGAAGCAGAGCTGCTGGTCATTCTATTTCTTGTCTCCTTCTCCCAACCAAAACCTGAAAATGCTTCTGAAGTTGGTGCTACAAGTATACAAGAGAGGGAAGGGGGAAAAAATGTTGAAATACACCATGGATTACACAAGTTTGCAGTATTATAATTACTCATCATGTCAACTTTTAAATGAAGGGGCATAACATATTGTGCAAAAACTTGCATAAATAATGTGTAAAAGGACAGGCACGACACACAAAGATGGGGTTTATCAGAGTAAGTTAAATGAAAAAGTAACACAGAAAGACCAAGTTTTATACAATAAGTCTGGCTTCAGGCATCAGCTTAATTTCTGGCACTGTCTGTACTACATAGCCACTTGTAAAAGCCATGTAAACTATTCCTTGAAATCTTACACAGAGTAAAAAAAGTCAAGGTCAAGTTCCCACCAGACTGACAGCAGCTCTGCTGGAAAGCAGCACTCTGGAAAAGAGCCTCCTTCATTCCACCCACGCAGCTTGTCAAAAGATGAGAGAGATATTTTACTCCACGTAGAAGAGTTAGGAAATAGCAGAGGAAGTTGTGTGACACAGGAAAGCACTGAACTTGGTCTCTAGTTATCACAGACCCCTCCTGCATTTCTTCTGACTGCAACCCTTTATGTAAGTCCAACTGCACTGCTGCTACATTTGCTGGAAAAAGAGAGAAATCACTGTACTCAAAATACGGGTTTGATATCTGGACTGCAATTACTTGTTTAAATAATTAACCTAGTGAAATGGCTGGCTCCGGATTGAAAAGCCCTACTGCTCAAGGTAATCTTCCTTAAAGGAGCAAACCTCTATTCTCTCACATTTCAAACTGCATCATTCCCAAAGTAGCCAGAATATCTGCTCTTTGTCCCCATGCTTAAAGCAGAAATCCGAAATTTTTAAAGAAACAAAACCCAAACCAAACCCCCGATACTACAGCCATACCAGGGAGCAGAGGGCACAGTCCTGTGAGAAACTAGATCCCTAAGGAATGGAACCATAATCCTGCAAGTTAATTCTTTTGTTCTGTAAACTGCTCGGGTCTTCTGCCATAACTGCAGATCTTTCATTTCACATGTTGATTTTAACATGCTTTGGACAGCACAACTCAGTAGAAATCTTTGCTATTAAATCTGATTCTTCCAAGAAGCAGCTGTTGTCTGAGTATCTCCTCCACATTCTTTCCCAACAACCTCTGCCTGTAGTATCAGCTGCTGTCAAAAAAGCCAATTTAGGTGATACCACTAACTGCTCTAAGAGGACTGAAGATGGTCACCAGCCCAGGGAAAGGTTGCCATACACGCTTAGCAGTAGTGAGAGTAAACAGGCAACTGATGGAGAAGTATGAAGGTGAGGCTGAGCAAAGTACATCCCCTCACCCCACCAAACATTACAGATGAGGACCATAGCCTATGAGGAAGTAGAATAACCTTGGAAAGAATGATGGAGAAGGGAGGGAGGGAAAGAAAAAAAAAAAAAGACATTAGTCAAGTTTCCCATGCCTTCTTGGATCTTCTCCCAAATTGTATTAGTTGACAAAACCTATTTCATTTTGCAAACAAAACCAAAATAACTCATCACTCAAGACACTCAACACTGCTGGAAACGAGCTCCAGCCAGCAATCATAACCCACTCATCTTCACACACACACAGGGTAGCTCAGCTCCCCACCTTCAGCAGCCTGGAGCACACACATGGCTGCCACAGGAACAGGGACAAAAGATGGAAATGAGTGGCAACATTCTATGAGCAATTTTGAGGCCTCCTTAAAGCAAGAACAGAGCCGAGGAAAACTAAAGAAAAAATTCCATAATTTCAAGGAAACACAGAAATTATGCTTTATATAAGTCTGTAAGGAAGATAGAAAGCCTCTTCCTAGCAATTAACCAAATAGCTGAGGTTATTACCATAAGCTTGCCCAGTTCACACTAATTTTGTCATACTTGTTAAAAATTAACATTTTAATGGTGCCTCTTATATTCTATTGCCTCATAACTGCAATGACAAAAAGTTATGCACAGGAGTTAACAACTACATTTCTGAAGCTACTTGAAACAACTGGAACAAGATTATATTGGAGCAAGTCTTTAAATAAAGCAGGGCATGTCAACAAACCCAGCTCCACTTCTCTGCAAAGGGGGAGCCTGCTGTTAGCATCACCACCAAAGTATATACATATGCTAAGTGGCATTTCTCCCAAGAGAAGCCAGCTCCTCTCTTGAAACAGCTGTACTAGCAAGTTTTCCACCAGGTTTCAACATGAGATGTACTGAACACATAGAAAAGGAAAAAAAAAAACCTGCAGATTGGTCCCTTCGGTCCCAAACATGGGGTAACACATGAATCCAATGGTGTCTGCACTTCATGGATCAGCTTTTTGGTTTATTAACCAAGCCTGTAAAAGCACTCTAAATTACCATAATTTTTGCATGCTCTATTATAAAAAAACCCCAGTACGTTCTTGTCTCAAAATGTCACAGATACAACGCAAAGCCTGTCAGGCTGCTAAAATAATCCAAAGCCAATGACAGCAAATAGCAACCTGGCACATGTTGAGCCTTCAGACTCAAAATAGATTTAAATTAACACAAAGATAGCAGGAGAGAGTTTAGTAACAAAGTGAAGAAACCAAGGGAGAAGAAATAAGATTCTATCAGTCATCATTTCAATCAGACCAAACAAGTTAAAAGCCAGCTAGAGGATGGCATTTATGTCTGCCTCTGAGGCTGGGATGAGGGCCAGAACCACGCTCCTTGATCTGACTTATTTATGCCAGGCTGACACTTCAGCTGGCAATGATAAAGGTCCAAAGGTCAAAGTGCTCTGAGGCAGAGAGCCATGAACTCACAGTGTGTCTTTCCAAGCAGTGGCTGGGTGGGGAAGAAGGAGCAGGGAGCTGGAGTCCATGCAGCCATCCACCCACCTGCCACCATAAAACCATTTCAAAGCTTCCTCAGTCCACAAAGGAGATTTCTGGAGAGATCCCACCTTTCTTCACCCAACCTCTCCTACAAAATAGTGTGTGTTTCCAAGTCAAAGGCAGAGAGAAGTCAGTACTGCCTCATTTTAAAACTGAGAGGCCACGTCAGCAGCTGAAGCCCAGAGACCTCCAAAGACCTCATTCCCTAAAGAATGTGGGGATGGATATAAATGAAGGCAGAGAGCAACATTTTTGGCACTTCTGTCAGTTTCTTAACTGGGATTTCTTACAGCTTTAACTTATTCCCAATTACTTAAATAATAATCACATATCTAAATACTGGAATTTTAAAACCTAAACCATAGATTTCACTTTTCAAGAAGGATCCCAAAAGTTGAATGACAAGTCAGACACATTCCAGTATAGGGATATCAAGCCCTTTGTTTATACTACATGAATGTTTTAACAGATATAGTCTCTCAAAGTCACGGATACTTGAAATTCTGAAACTTTTTGCATTATTGTCAGAAGTATACTCAAGATTGCAGAATATGATGGAACCACCAGCTAGTACTGAACTCCCATTAGCCTCTGATTTGCTTACATGATTGGCATAAAAGTTAAAAAAAAAGAAAGTGCAAGCTACACCATATTATTCTTGAATATTTTAGGGATCTCCAAAGCAAAACATGCCCAAAAGCAAATTACAAAACATCAAATTTGGTGAAGGGAAAGAAAAAGGAAAAGAAAGATGATATCTTTGGATTTCTTTGTTGTAGACAGCTGGAGCTTCCATCCAGCTGCAGGATCTAGGCAGACAGACTAAACTTGAGCAGCAACTTGGATGGCTGGAAATGGGAATCTGCTCTAAACAACACCTTAGTCTTGGAACAAGAGCTGACAAGTAACAGGGACTGGCTGTCTTTAGGGTGAAAAGAAAAGCTGTAAATACACAATGAAGGGATAGTTAATTTCCTACAGATACCCCTGCCAAACCATTCTATTTGTTGGATAGTACAAAAGCTTCAGAAACGAAACAGCAGCTCTAATCAGGGACTGTTCTAGCTGTTAATTGCTGCACTCAACTTTAATGCCCCACAGCATACCAGGGGCATCAGGCTTTTCAAAAGATGTATTGCAACAAGCAAAATAAAAACCTCTCCTTACTAAAACCCTTCCTTCAGAAGAGGGAGGCACACCATCCAGAGACATGAAAGCAAGTTTTTCCAAATTAGGAGACTCTTTCCTAATAAGTGCAAAGGTTTCTGAGTGCCCAGGATTCAGAACCAACACTGGGATCAGAAAGATGGGTCTGATTTTATACAACCAGCACTAAGATAAGAACTTTGACCAAGAGCTCACATATGTACAGAAAAAAAAAGTCTTTGGATTTGGTATATAACTAACAAGCCTACAGAAGAGGTCAGACCACTTCCTACTGGCATTCTTACACAAGGGTGCACAGTGGACTATAATCACATTGCTAGTTATGAGTATTTTCAAAACAACTTTAAAGTAAAAGTTGAATCTACTAGTAAGTACTTATTTAAAAATAAAAATAAGTTATTCCGATTATCAACTCATATGAAAGAAAACCTGCACGCTTGTAGCTAATCTACCTCAAGAAGTCGTGCCTGGTACTTCCTCTGCGGTTCAGAAACATCAGCACTGCATCTGTTTCCTAAACACAGTTTCTCATGTCTCATTTCAGACAATGAGCAATCTGTGGTCGTTCAGCCATCTTCAAGGTCAAACCCCTTCACACTGTTTCCAGTAAGTATATGGGTCTTTAACTGACTTTTCTTCTGACTTTTACAAGAATGGGTATGAACCCATAGCAACTAAACTATTCATTAAAAAAGTTCTAGAAAACATCATTCTGTGTAACTACGAACATTTAGTTCTGCTGGAGCTTTTGAAATGAGAAGAAGTAAAAAAACCAAGGCAACAGACACTGGTTTCTGTGTCAGTCTATGTAGTCTGTTCAAAACTCATCTAATACAAATGTTCAACAGTTAGATATGCACATGAAGTATTTTGTACTGCTGTACAAATGAATGAGGTCTGCTGTGCTTTCATATTAGCTCTCATTGGTTATTATGAACTTTTAGCCAGATGAGAAGAAAGCCTCCTTCAGGGTAAAACAAACAGCTGTAGTTTGCTTCAGACAATAAGGAATACAAACTGCATGGAAGGATTTTCCATGATTTAACTGTCATCAACAACAGACTAATGAGCCACAGACAACAGCTTAATACTTAGAGCTTATTGCTAAAGAAAAAAACATGTATGCAATTTCAAAGTATTAACAACAGAACTCAAAATGAGTTTTGAATAGATCCCTGTAGTGTCTCAAAGGTTAGCTGTACACATCCAAGTGAAACTCAGAGTGGACACTGGACACAGCCAGGCTTGCACTGCACCAGGAAAAGCAGACTGAAAATATCAGCTATTGTTTCATACTCAAAAAGCATATATTGTCCCTGCTCTCCTTGAACAGAGAACTGCAAGGGCCAGAGAGCTTCACCAAATAAATTCAAACTGCTAAACAAAATAAGCCCCACATTTCTCCTGTAAAATATTCCAAGAAATGGTATTTGTGCTTCATTTATTTTCAAGAGGGATAAGTGATCCAGCATTAGAGGGAATCTTTGTTGGCAGAGCCCTCAAACTGGGGAAGAATTGCTACTGGAAGAAACAGGAAAGAAGCAGAAGTAGCTTTACAAAAAGTGTATTTGCTGTAAAAATATTGCTAAATATAGTTTTCTGGGGAAGTTGGAACTATCCCACTGTGGCTGGTTATTCCCATGACTGAAAGTAAAAAGAGCTGTTGAATGCATGTACAATCATCAGTCCCATAAGCAACTCTGCCAGGGAGGGAAGACAAAGTTCTTCAAAATAGGCTGAGACTCTTCTTAAGTATCAAAAGATTTTGTATTCAGAACATTTCTTCCAAATAGAAAAGGGCTTGCTCCAGATAATCTGGAAGGGAACAGAGTTCTCATTTCTGCAGTGTTTTGAAAACTCTTGACATTAGTTTTACTTACTGCAAGTTTCCAGGAAGCTCTTACATCTGAAGAAAATCTTGCAAGCCCAGCACCTTGCAGCAGCTGGCAGTTCTCTTAAAGGATCCACGTGTTCAACCACACTGTTCATGGCTTGTTGGGAAGGGCACTCCCCACTGCACAACCACAGGTGATCCCACAGAGCTGCTGAGACCATGCAGGGTTTTACACAAAACCAAGTCACACTACATTTTAGTACAGAAAGTGATCTCGGACACTTGGAAGTATCTTCTGGGTTACTTTGTAGATTAGCTTTCAAAGGAGCATGATATATTGGATAAAAGCACTGCAGAACTGCAAAGAATTATAAACTCTAATCTAATAACTGTAATAACGCCTGCAAGTGTCTTAATGCTTTGAAAAGTCAGACTACATAAAGAACATATTCAGACAGACTGCCCTTCTTCCTACTCCTTCCAACAACATGATCTTTTGCAGGGTGACACAAGACTTAGCAGTCTTCAGAGATGGTTTTTACTACTTACTATCTGATGATCCCATCAGTCCAAAGACACCCTAGTGTAAGTCCCATGAGGATGCTTTGGATGTTTTGCTGCTCCCAGATTCCACACTTCACAGCTATCTTTGCTCCACACAAACAGGATGGCAGCTGCTGGGAATCAAACATCTCAGCTAAAGACAGCAAGGTACATGCAGGCAACTCCTTTGGCATTGCTCCCTGTCTCACAAGGGAAAAGGTGAGCAAGAGAGATGAAGAAAGCCCCTAACACAAAAATTAGTTCAGAGATGGGATCGTGGATTACAGATCACATTGCACTTGATTTCAATCAGGTAAACATTGTGTTCATCAGGGGCCATGTAACTGCAAGGAATATCACACTGAAGTTACACAGCATTTCATCTCTGGGTGCTTAAAATGCTATTGTTTTTTCCTGTTCCAACCTGGTATCTCGTTGTAATACTTGTGTATTTCACAAAACAGTCTGGAGCCCAGGCTATTGTTCCCTCCACTCCCAGAATGGGGTTATAGGTATTTTCAGACTGGTCTCTACTGCTAAGATCTCTAAGGCTCAAACTGGACATCCCATTCCCTCCAGACAATGCAGAAAGCATAAACTCACCCATTTTCTGGGTTAACCCCGGAACAAAATCTGACACTGGTAGTGATCCCACTACTACAGAAGTGTCATGGGAAGCAGCTTTACCCAAAGCACATAACCATACACTTCCCTGGATTCTGATCTGGAGCAAATTACAGTCAATTACAGGGTTTAGACACCTTCATCAGTCCTAACATAATTAGGTGGGTCCCTGAAGCTGTACAGCTACAGACATCACCTGGCTCTAAAAAACAACATAGAAAAAAAAAATATCCTCATCAGGCTTATAACACAGCAGCAGGGACTATTCAAGGTAAAGTCCAAAAAATGTCTATATTTTAGGAGATCCTTCTGCAGACACCTCATGTCTCCTCACCCTTATGGCTATGACACTCCTGAAAAACTGCTGACAGTTAGAAATGTGCACACCTCTCTGTAGCCCTGTGACACTTCCCCAGGAATTACAACACGCTTTTGACCTTGAGAAGTGCAGTGAGGTATTTTAAAGCAGTTAATGTGCACACCTGGGAATGCAGAGAAGAGATCCAGAAAGAAAGAAAGAAAAACATGAAAACCATTTTCTGAATGTAGAAGGAATGTGGAGCCTCAGGTAGTAAAACATAGTGAGAGGCTGGAGGACTTTTTTCTGAAGGTTCCTCTAAAGATAAAATTATCTTAAGAAGTCAGCTTTTCCATACATATTTCTAACTTAAGAAGTCAGTTTTCAAAATTTAATGATAAATTTTACTTTATGAATTAAACCCTGCCTTGTGAGCATCTAAAGATGCTTGTGTATCCTTCACTGAAAAACCTGGTACTAATTTTGGATCTCTGAAAATTGGTCAGTTTCCAAACCAGTGAATTTGATGTGTTCCGTATGTCAGTAACCCTGATACCTGACATCAATATTGAAGGAACAAGTGGCTTTTACAACATGGTAAAATGCCAAGCATTAGTAATGCTAGATACCAATACAAACTGCTGATAGTCTTGTCAGTGATGTGGTAAGACAGTTTTAGCAGCTGGAAACTAACTGCACTCAGTCATTAACTGCACACATCAGGCCAGCCTGAAGGGTATGGTTTTGTTCTTTCCAATTAAGGTAAGTACAGACCTCTCATGTTGTGAAGTTACTTTTGGGGGAATTCTAAGAAAATTTGAAAGGTGCCTATTAACCATTGTATTTGGGCATAGAGAAGGCAAACAATTGCCAACCACTTTTTCCATGTGGTTTTGCTATATTCTTTAAGAACCTTCAAAAAATCCTGTCTTAACCAACCACGCATACCAACATTAACAGGATGTAAATGTAATGTAAACCATTACATTTACTTAATGGTAAAGAAATGAGCATCCCCTCTCAAGGAGTTTGATGCAAAACCCAATGCCATTTATGCCATTTTCTTGTTCTTCTCTCTCCCTCCTGTCCATGACCAGCGTTAGCAGGATTACACCAACATCTTTATTCTCCACCTAGAAGTGATCACCTAAAAATAGAAACCCTGTTGACCTAAAAATAAAGCCCCTGTTTACAAATTCTGTATTTAACGTCAACTACAGAATTACCCATATACGCACACAGCATCCAAACTTCCCCGGGTTCAGCCTGCAGACAGCTGCTCCCCTCCAGGCTCATCTCTGGGGAAATGCAGCTCTGCAGAAGTGCCCATGGGCTGGGCAGGTCAGCCCCACCAGGGTTTGAGGGTGGCTGCTGGAGAACCAAACCAGCCCACAGCAGGAATGTGCCCTCACTAATGTAAGCACACTCTCATTATAAGCTGCAATGAGCTCAGTTTCAGACAGGACTCTGCATCAACACACCCCAAAAACACATGTCCCCATGTGACTCAGCATCCAATGGTTACGCTTATTAGGCATGTGCAGCCAGCAAACCTAGTCACAAATCCCTTAATCACAGGTCAAAAGAGTTGTCAAAGCCTGCACTGATGGGATCAGGAAAATGCTGAAGTGTTTTAAACAAGGAACATTAGCTCCTATGGAAGGGCAGCAGTACTCAGAAGCTGCATCAGTGATTTACAGCACCAAAGTGACCTCCTGGACCTGCATCCAAAAAAAACCCATATGCTTTATAAGTTTTACTTTAGAGGTTTTAGAATTTACTTTAGAAGTTTCTTGTTTTTAAAGCATACTGGGAAACATGAGGCCACAACCACAGTATTGTGCCCAACTCTGAGGGCCCCAGCACAAGACATACATGAACATACTGGAGATAGTCCAGCAAAGGGACTGGAGCATCTCTCCTGTGAGATGCTGGGAGAGCTGGGACTGTTCAGCTCGGAGAAGAGAAGGCTCAGGGGAGGATTTTATAACTGTACATAAAAAGCTGAAGGGAGGGTGTCGAGGTGACAGAGCTGGGCTCTGCTCGGTGGTGCCCGCTGACAGAAGCAGAGGTAACAGGCACAAAGTGAAACACAGAAGTTCTCTCTGAACATCAGGAAACACTTTTTTACTGTTGGAGTGACTGAGGATTTGCACAGGCTGCCCAGGAAGGTTGTGGGGTCTCCATCCTTGGAGATACTCAAAAGCCATCTGGACTTGTCCCTGAGCAACCTTAGCTGGCTCTGCTTGAGCCAAGGGTTGGATCAGGTATCCCCAGAGGTCCCTTCTAACCTCAGTCATTCCATGATGCTGAGAAATAAAAAGATGAATTCTCTTCAAATACTGATGAGACACCTACAGCAAGTTTTAAAAGAATACATCAAACTTCATCTAACATGTATCTACAGGTGAAGTGCTCTTTACAGACCATCACAGAAAGCTTTCTGCATTAACCTGGGATTTACAGGAAGATGCAATTAAACAGAATTTCAGTTTTTATTAAAATGCAAATTAGTTATTAAACTTAGAGACATTTTTGAGTATTCTCAAGGCATGTTCAGAGAACATTTCCTGTGGGGTTTTTTTCATCATGAACACAGGCAAATATTAAACATATATAGTGACTCAGGATGCAACAGAAAGGATTTTTTTCAATGCAATTGAACAAGCTGTGAATCTTCACCTTCCATTATCCTCAGAAGCAAAAAAAAACCTGCATTTTCAACCATTTAAGCACCTCTGAAGATCTGGTCTTGTAAGCCATGGAATTAAATTTACTGCTCCCAGAGTATGCACCAGGAGAAAGGATTGGGTGTTCAAGAGAGAAGGGAAAACACAGCAAGAGTGCTCTCACCCACAAATACAGTATTTCTGATTTGCATCTGATAACTGCTCTTTCAGTTTAGTCAAGACAAGAAGATTTACTGTGCAAATGAAACCATACTATTAAGGTGAAGAAAAACATCCAGAACTTACTCTCTCTAAAGACTGCAGAGCCTGTTAATATTTATGAAGTCTGAAGTAGCTTCAAAGAATCTTTACTTCATTTTCTTATGTCATAACAAAAAGCAGCACTAAGTCATTAAATTTTAAGGGGAGTTCACAACTAAATTGTAACTCTTTTAGTAAATTCTGACCTCTAGGAAAAGGCCTAATTTCTTTGGTTTGTGAGTGTGTGTCCTGTAGCAACAGCAATGAACACAAGGTGCAAAGAGCAAATTTGCATGTCCAGAAACTTCAAAAAACAAAACAAACAAAAACCTCGCAGCACCCAACATTACAACTGAAGCACTACATTTGTTGTCTGTATTTCTGTGCACAGATTATTTCATGGATTAACCTGCCAGGTTAAGGGCAATGGGCAGAGAGAAAATCTGTTTTGAAAAACCCTCATTAAGCACTTACTGTCCAAAGCTTTCCCTCTGATCAAACTCTGTGTCATAAAAATAACACATTAGAGAAAATGATCTCTCCTCCTAGCATGGGTGCTGCCATGCAGATATTCTTTAGCTGCAAAAGTCTGTGTAGGAAAGAAATAGAACCAGTGGTACAGGATAAAGCTAGAAAATTGTGTACTTTATTTGGGCCTGGCACAGGTTTGGACAAGAGAGCTTCCAATTCAAGATGACAGAATTCTCTGAACATAATACTGGAGTATTTTAGTTATAGCCAGGGTTTTCAGGACTTGGAAGTTAGAGAGTATCACTGCTAAGCCTGATAAATACTGGGGGTAAGAGAGGGAGGAAGAAACCACGACAAACCATTGAATAGCTACATAATTTTAACCAAAAAAATCAGTGAGGTATATGTTGCCGTTGACTCAAGCCTTCCTGAAAAGTATTTATTACCTAGACCTATAAAAAACAAAACATCAGGAAATATGACCTCTTACTCCTTAAATAAAACATTTTTCACTATAAAATTGTTAATGGGACCATATGTTATACAAAACACAGACTGGTGTTCAAGAGTCCCTATACAATTGGTGGTGATACAGTCAAAAAATAAAATGTGAATTTTCATCAGACAAAATTAGGAGAAATGGGATCTTTGTGATTCTTCCAACAGATCTGTCATCACTTTGTGGGTTAAACAGCCAATGCCTCTCCCCAGTTTTGAAGTCTCTGTATCAAGGATTGAATACTCAAGTACCAGAATGATGCTGAAGATATACCACACATATGTAGTATCATTCATATGTACTTCACATGTATCCACAGACTATTTCATACCCAGTACCTAGACCTGACCTTTAACAGCAGCACCAATCACTTCTCAGACACCGAAAGGGTTCCCTTGCCAAAATAAAGTATTCCAGCTGGGTTTTTTTCCCCTCAGGTCTCAAACAACACTGAATCTCTCTGGCACATAACACTGCTCCAGCCATTCATTCTCATAATGAACTTCTATTCCTATAACCTTTCAATATCACTCATGGGAAGAGAAGGAGTAGAGGCAGGGAACAGTTTCTGCTGTAAATCACTGGGAATCAGCTTCCAGCTGGAAAGACAGAAGGGCTGCCAGTCAGCCCCCTGATTTTGCCTCCTCATTTGGGATCTCCCTTCTACCAGTCTCTTTGAAAATGAGTCCCATGAAAGAGCAGAGCAGGACAGGCTTTTCCCAGCTGCTGCCCTTAATTCCTTCCCCCCCCCCCAGGTATTGATGTCAGGTCACTGGGACACAGCAATGCTGGCAAGGCATCAGGCAGGAGGTCAAAGCCTGGGTGATGCCTTCACCCAGAGCAGAAGCTGTACCATGCCAACATCCAAACAGCAGCAGCCAACCCCAGGCTGCTTGAGAGCCACCCCCTGACCAAGGACAAGCTGAGCAGATCACACCTCAATAGTGCCACGGTTAAATGAGAAAAAAAAACAAAACCAAACCTATCAATCTGATACTTGAACTCAGGTCAGTCCCACCTAGCAACCATCCAAAACCAGCTCCAAGAGCTTACCTGCAGAGCAGGATGCACGACATGGCTCATTTCAGTTCAGTCTGGCATCTCAGCCCAAAACCACCTTTACTAGGGCAGAGGGATGAGCCAAACATTCTTGTGGCCACCATATGAAAAATAGTGAAACATAACTCAGGCTTTCACGGAATTTTGCACAATTCAGTGCTATAACAACACCAATTTTGTATTTTATCAGTTTCAGAGCTAGCAGCTTAATTGTCAGCTTCTGAAGAACACTAAGACTAAAAAAAGCTCTCCCTTTCTGAACAACTAGATGTGGTATTTGATAACTAAACATGGCATTAAAAAAGTAGTTAAGCTCACACTTCTAATTCTGTGGAATGAAACTATTTATCACATGTTAAAAGTAAAGGCAGGATACCGCCAGATAATGCAAAGCACAGGGACCTGAGAGCCCTACTTTATTAAACATTTCCTGCCCCCACCTTCATCTCAACCACCACTGGAAATACGATACCAAGAACTTGTCCATCATTCATTCCATAATCACACAATCTTAACAGTACCATATCTACTAATCTAAAACTCCTGAGCTGCAGCAACAAGGCAAGACAAAACACATGACAAAAAGCTGTCATTTCCCATTTGCCTCATTTGTGCACACAAGCCCAGCAATGACCCACAGGAGCACACAGAAGGCCACAAAATCTACGCATACCTATTGACCTGTCTGCAGGAGTCCAGGCTGACAGCCTGAATTGCAAAACAGCCATTTACCATGCCATCCCCTCTGTCTCCTTGGGAGTAAGCTCTCCAGCAGCACTCCTCTGCTTCTACTGCTCCAACGCTCCCGTGCTTCATTGCTCCACACCAAGATGCATCCAGACACTGCATGCTCAGAGGAATCAGTACATTGCTGGCTGCTATTTAACGCGAACGTGTGGCTAGCCCCGAACTCGGCTAGGCACAGCTACCGCTCAGGAACCAAACCTCACAGCAGAACCTGCATTCCCAGCTCTTATTGCTAAATCGGATGCCACCCAGCTGCCACCCGGGCCGGGGGCGGGAGGAGGCAAAGGAGGGTGTGACGCAGCTCTCGCTGCTGCTCCCTCGCCAAGGGAGATCCCGGCACGCAGCCGGGGAACACCGCCGGGCAGAGCCAACGGCCGGGAGCGCGGCTCTGGAGCGACAGGCACCGGCAGCCACCACACCGGCCCCAAGACAACAGCTGGGGAGCCCCGATAGGTCGGGCCGAGCGTGCACACAAGGATGTGACCTTTACCGGGTTCACCGCCGCCCCATGCGCTGTGTTTACTACAGCCGCTGCCTTCTGGCTGGTGGCGGCGATGCCACCGCCTGTCCCCGCAGCCCAGGGCGGCTCCTCCGTGCCGGAGGGGCGCGGGGAGGAGCAGAGGGCCAGTGCTTCGCTCGGGAAGCCGGGAGGGAGCAGCCGGACACCCCCTGCGCGCACGGGAACAGCGTCCCGTGTGCCGCAACCGCCCGGACAGCCGGGCCACCGTTCGAGACCTCCGTTGGCTCCCCCGCAACCTCCCGGTCCGCCCCTTCCCCCCAGCCCCGGGAGAGCCGAACAAAAGGGAACGGAGGGACCAAAGGACAATAACCCCCTCCCGAGGGTCCCCGTCCGAGGGTGGCGGGAGACACCGCGCCCCGCACGCGACCCTGCCCCAGGGAGGTGGCGCTGGGCTAGTATGTAAAGGTATGGGCACCCAAAAAAATTATAATAGCAATATTATTATTATTATTGTTGTTGTTGTTGTTATCGTTATTATTATTCCTCCGAGACGGCCAGCGCGGCACTCACCCTGCTCGGAAATCGGAGCAAACTCTCATTCACGCTCCCCGCCGTGCCCAGGCCGCCAGAGCCAGGCGACGCCCCGAGAGCCGCCGGCCGCTGTGCTGAGCGGGGCCGGGCACCGCCGG
>WBNO01007543.1:311827-352554 GCA_013400575.1 Peucedramus taeniatus | reverse complement strand
GAGCAGCCCCCCAGCCCCGCCGCGCACACCTGCCCCGTGTCACGCCGGCGCCTGGAGCTCGCCCGCGGAGGAGTCCAGACGCCCAGCAGGCAAGACCCTCCCCTGCGCTGGCTGCCTGCGGTGCGGCAGCGGTGGGCACCGCACGCCGCAGTGTCCGCAGCGGGGCTGCGCTGCCCGAGCATGCGAGCTGCCGCACCGCTGAACCGCGATGCGGTGTGCGGCCAGCCCTGCCCTGCCTTGTGCTCGACCCTGAGCCCCGCAGAGTCGGGGCTTCGTCGTTCTCCGGGCTTGGCGAATGCACCGAAACGGTGTCAGCCTTGCCAGTGCTTTGCTGCGATCGTAGCAGTCGTATCGCCGGAGCTCGGTGCGCTCCGGTTAACCGGGGGCTGAAGGCGAAGCCTGGGCCGGGGCACGGCCGTGGCAGGGCCGGGGGCCGCAGCCGGGCACTGCCTGCAGTGGGCTAGCGGTGCCCACGGGCTGGGCTGGGCGTCTGCAGCCTGACCGCACACATGCTGAGGAGCCCGGGCCCTCAGGGAAGGAAGGGGTTATCCTGTATACAGACCCCCACTGTGTCACCCCTCTGTGAGGTTGTTAATTATTTAGTGAGTGTATAGGGCTGTAAACCATTGCTCATGCAATGTTTGTTGTGTTTTGTGTTGCTTGTGGTTAACCCTGGTCTTTTTTCCATAGCTTAAACAATGCAGGGAGTATATGCCATAAGAAAGCCTTTTATTTTTCATTCCTCTCACCTCCAGTCTCACGGGTTTGGTGATGCAGGGGCTGCCTAACCGAGTGGCTGCTGTGCAGCGTAAGCAATATTATACAATTTTGTAATAGATTTGTCCACCTCAGCATGCGCCTCTAGCGCAATGGAGATGAGCTGAGGTTTGCTGCGCGGCGTCCTCCAGCGAGCCCCTGGAGAGGGTGGCCCTGTCTCCACTGCTTATCTCCAGCAGATTTGTCCCTTTGCAGGGTGGTGATTGATGGCACGTTCTGTGCTCACCAGCATCCTTGTATCTCACGTCATCTCGTGCCCTTTGCATGCTGGCTTTGTAACTCTTTCATTTTTTGATATCAAGAATTTATGAATCAAAAGATGGGGGAGTGTGGAGGCTGAGTCAGATCGTGAAAAAGGAAAGCCAAATGAGAGTGTGCAATTGCATATCACATTTACAAACACGGTTTCATTCATCTCCATATGTTGCTCCTGTTACTACTAATAAAGCTCTGGTTTCTCAGATTGGAGCTACCCTGGGAACACTGATCTTCCTGGCGTTTTTTCTCTATAGCCTCCATAGTATTTGTGTTACAATATGTTATTTTCCTGATTATGTTTTCATTCTATTGAACAGGTTAATATCAGAAAGAATTTGATAATATGAATGTACTTCCCACACACTCCCTCTTGTTCCTATTATTTGATGTTCAAATGAGTGACAGTTTATTTACAGGCAGCAATTTCTTTCCCTCTCTACTGGGTAAATTTCCTAATTATAATAACAAAAAAAAACAACCATTTTTTTCCCTGAGTGCTTACCCCTGTTTCCTTCCTCTTTCTTTCCTCATTTTACTAATTATAGGCAAATCCAGCATGGTGATTTTGGAGCTGCAGGAAATTTACCTGTGTCTACTGAAAGATTTCTGCAGAAGCCTCTATAGGCAAAGGGAGCCAGAGACAAAGGTCTACTTTGAGCAGAATGGTGTCTGGGGCTTACTTCCCCAGCAGGGAGGTAGAACTGTAGAGTAATTAATTAAATCCAGCATTGAGAGAGAAGGAAGAATCACTGTATTGGGAAAGGGGTTTTTTTCAAGTATCAGATGTAAGATTTAAGCAGCAATTTCAATGACCTTTGTGATTTCTGTTTCAGACAAAAGGCAGCAACCTAGTACAAGGGTATCATTATCTTCTCCCAGCGTTGTCCTTTGTTCTCCTTGGGTTTAGCCTGTCACTTCCTAGGGTTTGCCTCTGTCCCTTGTTGGGACAGCAGCACCTCTCACCCGTGACTCTGAGAAGTGCTGTGCTAGCAGGTGATTTTTTTTTTCCTGCTGCTCATTTCCCGTCTCTGCTGCACAAGGTCTTTTTTTCTTCTTGTGATCCTTCTTAGGAGTCTCTTTTTTCTGTGTCTTATTTATACTTAAGTATTTCTGCCTTACCAAACATTGTGCTCATTATCTTCCTCCTCTCTCTGTTTTTTGTCCACTCATGTCTTTTCTCTGAGTTTTATTCCCTTTCTTATATCTTCTTCTTACATCTCTTTTTTCCCCCCTCTGTGTCATTCTTTTTATACCCTCTCCTGCTCTTTCCTTTCTGACATCTCACTTGTGTCCACTGCTTAACTCTGCTTTCCTCTTGACATTTCTTCTCCAAACTGTTCCTCTGGTCACTGTCCTTTTCCTCCCTTACATTTACATATATTTTACTTAGATATTACATACATATATGTATACGTATATTTCCACTCCACATCTTTCACTCTCCAGTTGAAAACAAAAAATTACTCATTCTGATAGTCTGATCCTATTTCATCCCTTTCTTAGCACCTGAAATACACTGCTCCTGCCCATCCTCAAACATATGTATTGGGTAGACAGAAGAATTAAGTATGTGGGGAATGGTCCTAAATTCAGATGTGTACTTAAGAAAGCATCCTTGCTCAGGCTGCACTGTGAACAGAGTGTCCCTATTGTGCTCCCACTGACAGTACCAGAGGAGGACTTTAAGCCCCTTGAACTCAAGGACCTAATGACATAACAGAGTGTCCCCTCAATATCAGGGTTTTTTTGTTTTTGTTTTTGTGGTTTTTTTTTTTTGTAAATAAAAAGACTTTAATTTTAAGTGAGGGACACTGCCATATCTCTGAAATATCCCTTGGATGCTGGACTGACCCAAAATAAGACCTCACAAAACATGTTTCTTTTTTCCCCTCTATTGTTTTGTTTTATGCATTTGTAAAGCCACTTTTGTGCAGCTATTGGGAGAGAAATGCTTTCTCCTCAGCAGAACTAAGCTCTTCCTCTGAAAAGGGTTCTGTGTGGGGTGAGACTGGAATTTCAGTTTGTCAGCTTCCTTTTTTTCTGGAGCCAGAGGGAGAGGAGAGAGCTGTGACTGCAGGATCATATGCATTGGGTGGGAGATGGAAGAATAGATGCATAATCCAAAAATGCTACATTAACCTCAGAGGGTGGGGGGAAGAGTTGTTTAATAACTTTTTCCCTTGACTATCACTGTCTACAAACACCATCATTGAGGATCAAGGGCAGTTGTTAGATTTCACTATTTAGATAAGTGTCTTAGCTTTTAAAAATATAATTTATTATTTAAACGACTTTTTTTTTATTGTTCAAAGAGCTTACTACTAACTGGCTGGAATGAAAACAGCTCCATCCCACGGATTCCACCTCCGCCTTCTGGCAGCTTACCTGACTCATAAAGAGAGTGGGGGGTTTTATGTGCCGCCTACATCAACTCAACATTTTCCTTTGTGGTGAGACTTAATCACCACCCTTGTCATATTATTTCATCGACCCTCTTGGAGTAGGAATTCTTTACCTTTCAAACCCGCCTTAAAACTTCTTATAAAATAGGGTGAGGGTTTTTTCCTGAATTTGGTGAAAGTACATAGGTGGTCCAATGCAGCAAGGTTTTCTGTGTTATTTTTTAAAAGATAACCTTAGGACCATGGAAGAGAGAGTTTCCATTCGCAGAGGACCTATCTCTGACATGAGATGTGTCACCTGGAGAGTTCAAATCCATCAGCTGAAGGTAGAGGACCATCCCCCAGGTAATCACTGCAGGTGGTGTGTGCTGAGGGGGAAACTATGGGCTTTTAGCCACAATGATCAAGGATGTGAGTGGGCAAAGTTTGTCAGAGGCAGTGCCTATATTAGACAGAGTCAGGAAAGACAGACATGCTTTTGGGCTCATCCGATCTCTCCTTGTAACCTGTTCCTTATAACCTGTTGCTGTAACCTTTGTGACTCTGTCTCTTGGTGGGGAGAGAGATCATATGAAGTAGACTGATATTTGTGAAGCAGAAGATACTGCATGAGAGAAGACTGCAAGGTAGAAGTGAAAACAAAACACAGAGATGGCAATGCAATAGGTGGTGTGTACAGGAGACAGTGGAAGAAAGGGTGGGGAGAAGAGAACCACTGCAGGTTGTTGGGAGTTACAAAGAGGACATGAGTTATGCTAGAAAGCTGGGACAGAAAGCAGGTGACATTTTTTCTGAAGAAATTCTTGAAATGACGTAGGGAAAGGGCAGAAAGGAAGGTATTCTGGAGCTCAGCACTTAAAGATAAAACCTAGGGTGAAGAGAGACCAGGGAAAGCATTTGGTAAGAGTCTCCTCGTTTCTCTGTCACAAAGGCAGGTAGAATCAAGGAACAGGAGGGAAATGGGAAAATTGAAAGGACTGAAGTGAACCATTGGTAAATATCAATGAAGGAAGCATATGGAAGGGAAGCTTCCATGTTGACAGAAAGGCAGAAGTCCTCTTTGGGTCCTCTGGGGGACCTGGAAGTTGACTGAGTGACAAGTGAGGTTCTACAAGATGGGAGACAGAGAACATCCTGTCAGGAAGGAGCTGACCATACCCTAATATCAATATGGGCTGTTTTCATTCTTGATGTGTTTGTTTTAAAATTCACTGCAGGTGCAGCAGCTCTGCCCTGAAGATATGGAGGCTGCAGCTGTCTTGACCTTCCAGTACCACCCTCCTCTTTCTTACATGCCAGAATTAACCCTGTATTATCTCATCTCCTACACTGTGGGTCCTCAGCCCAGCTCCAGTCTTCCCCCTTATCAACTGCAGCTGCCTGATAACTGGGACACAACTCAAGAAAAGGACTTAGCAGTCACCTGCAAAGATATGCTTCTGGAAGCAGAGGCACTAATGAGCTCTGTGGAGGGAGTGTGCTGGCAGAGGCACCAGCAGGGAGGGAGGAGAGCAAAGGGTGAGCACTTTATCTGAGGAAGATACAGCTTGGGACACTCTTGGACTAAAGCAGTGGGGAAACTAAGGGCATGGAAAGCTTAGGAGGAAAGTAGATGTGGGAAGATGGAGCCAAGGATGGTTAAAAATAACAGTATTGTATAGCTAATATGGCACTCCTCTGGCATTTTAAACCTGTTGCCTTTCTGAGTTTTGAAAAGTGAGCTTTACATTTAATTGTTCTAATTGCTACTGACCATCCAAGACCACTGTCATTTTGTCCAGCAGCCCCCATTTTCTTCACTGCTCGTCTAGTGGTTGCAACCAAGTCTTCAGCATATTGCTCTTTGCATACTTGCCTGATCTAAATATTGGTGTATCCTCAATTATACCTTAATTTCTCTGGAAGGGAGATGGTGTATTTTTTGCTTGCATCAGCATAGTGACTAGCACACTAAATTCATGCAGGAATGATGCTATCACAAATTAGAGGTAAATTAAAACACTATTCACAAGCAATTTGTACAGTGTGGAATTTGGGCATGGGCAAACTTGACAGCCATTTATTTTAAAGTTTCTGGAGAGCTGCCAGTTTTTCAACCCTGTGGCTGTTCCTAGTACTGTGTTAGTCTCTGTAGGAATACCACATGTGAGACAGGACCAAGTGGCAGCAGACCTGCTGGGGCTTTGAACCTCCTGGCACTTGTAATGGATGTGAGAAAAAGAAGGAAGGAACAATAAATAAAAGAATAAAGAAAGGAGAAGTACAAAGTGAAGGACATCTGTGCATTTTGATAACAATTCTTCAGTAGCACAGCACCTTAGAAAAATGTTGCCTGGTTAATGTAGAGCAGTTACTTGCTATGCTAGAGCCATTTCCTAGAATTTTTATAATATCAAGTTTTGTCTTTGAAATATGGAAGGAGTGGATTTCTTTGTCTTTCTCCCCTCCTTTATCCTTGCCTTTATCCTCCCACTTCCAAGAAAGGATGTAAGTGAGGTTCCCTTTCATCTCCAATGTAAATTTATTCATGAACATTTTAAAATGGTTTATTGTCAGTTCTTGTTTCAGAGTTTACTTTTACCTTCAATAACTCTTGTGTCTTTAGTGCTTGCCCCTGTCTGTTTCTGGAGAAAAGCCAGCTTGCCTCTTCAGGGGATCTTTGCCAGAGCTGACTGTCCCAGCCCTGCTTCTCTCCTCTCCTTCCAGACTCTCCATTTTCCTTTTTCCTACAGATGATGACCTCTAAAGCTCAGAGGACTCTCTGCCTGTGGTAATGTGATCTGGTGGCAGCAGCAGAAAAAAGTGTCAGTAGTCTTGGATTGCGTTCCAATCTGGTTATTGAATGATGCGAGATCTGGGGAAGGACATTTATCTTTGTTTCCCTTCAGGCTCCAGTAATAGTCACACATCTCTGTTTTACAGTAAAATTGCTTTTACCATGCCAAATTAATTATTAATACACACATTACAGTATTTTCAGTATCCTGTAGCAATGAAATCAGATGCTGTGCCACTTGCTGTCCTTTAGCTTGTGGCATAGCATGCAGTCCTTTTGGATATACCTATCTGGTACCCCACCTCCTGTGTTTACAGTCTGTGCTCCCAGGTTTTATAAAGCTGCATTATAAAGCAGCTTTCACATATCCCTGACTTTTCTGATTGCATGCTTTCTGCTATTTTTTTCTGAAACCATTTTCAGGATTTGCTGAAATGTGAGTAATGTAACTGGGAAGTGATGATTGAGGTGAGAGACTCATTTAGAAGAAATGTTGGTCATGATTGATTACAGCTGCACACATCATGCCCTTGCCTGACACTTTCTCCCTGTGTAGAAGGAGAGTTGGTGGTGGTAACGTCCAGGTCTGTTGAGCATACATGCCTTAGACCCATGTACATACCTTGAAGGTTGTTAAAAGGTTTTGCTGGGTTTATTTTATCCAGGGCATTGATAATATGTGATAACTACCTAGGTACATCACTACATTGTGATGTACTTATCACATCACTCATAAAAGCCTTAATGACTTTGGTCTGGTCTTTAGCCTAATATGGGCACATAGCTTTCCACTTCAGTATAAGTTTATATCCAAATTGTTATTCTCAGTCAGTGTGGTTTGGCCAAAGTAGACATTTTGGGGTACAATCTCAGCTTTTGTTTCTTTTTGCTACACCAATTATCTGTGGCACTGGAAAAGGGTTACAGGAACCTGCTAAAGCCTGGGTGTGGGGTGTGTAGGAGGAAGAGGTGCTGCATGTGTCTGCATTGGTTCCCACATAACTCCTACCTTAACTCAGAGCAGCTCTCATCTCTTGGGGAGGCTTCTTCTCCCTCTCCCACCCACTCCCTCCCTACGGCCTGCAGGTGTTGGGCTGTAGCTTCTCTCCTATTTTTGGCTGAATGGCTGAATTAGCACATTTTTAATGGATGCCTTTTTCAGCACTTATGAAAATAGTCTAGAATTTTGATAATTCTCCATTACTCCATAAAATGCATAAAAATAGTTTGCTTAAATGTGATAGCAGCTTTTCAGGCTTATTGTCATTACTAGTTTAGAGACCATGGCTCCACTGTAGAAGGAGTTTTTTAGATATAGGAGCCTTAGTTTTTGCTCTTCTCATTTTCCAGAGAAATTGAAATTACGTGGATAAAGAGCAAGTGCTTTTCATTTTTGATACAACACAGAGCAATTTATTTCAAATCTGCAGTTTTTATTTTCAATAGCATAGGGTATCATGGAATAAGTAAAGCATCTTTCTTCCATTGGTATTACAGACCCCAGTCATCTGTGATTTTGGTTCTCACACCCATCTCCACTAGTCTGTACTTTGCAAATCACCAAAAAGATAGGTAGAGCTTGTGATGCTTCTGAGCAGTGGAGCTGCTGTGATGTCTTGCTCCTTCTGCCCAGCAGGAGTGTCCCACTTCAGTCAGACATCAGCTGCCCTTACATGGTTAGCAGGCTCTGACCTCTCCCTACCTCCAGAGCAATTTTGCTGAGTTAGTCTGAGGATGGGAGCTAAACCCTGCAACTGGACATGGCATTGCTGCTGGCAGGTTGGCTCCCAGTGGGTCCAGTTGAGTTGAAGTGGGATATAAAGGGAAAGAAGGCTGTTGCTTGAGGAAAGGATTCGTGGCAGAAGCAGAAAATCCTGATGATTCTAAAACTTGAAGAGGAAGCTTATGCTGCATTTTATGTGTGAGGTTTTGAGTTATTGATAAAACACCAGGAAGGAAGTGAGCCTGCTTGTGATCTCTGTTAGACTCCGTTGGGCTTCCTGAGGATGATTGTGATAATACAGGATCGCTGAATGGTCCGAGTTGGAAGGGACCCACAAGGATCATCAAATCCAACTCCTACAGGTTTCTCTGAAACCCTGACACGCTGTGGGAAAGCTGACTGAAGTAATTGTAATTGTAGCAGGTGCTGGTACTGGGTGTACCCCTCATACATTTAACAGGTATTGATCCATAGAAAACGTAATTTTCCTTTTTGTATTTATTGGCTACTTGCTCAAGCATGTAGATCAGAGCTATCCCAAAGCAAGTATACAATGAGTATTCTTGCAAAGAGCAGATAATATAGCTTTTTTAAGTACTCCTTTATTAACAGTAACAAAACCTTGATAAAATATGAATTCTGATTTTTGTGAAATAATGGGCCTTTTAAAGTCCAGTGGAAATCAATGTCAGCTGTTGGTGCTGAGCATCTCTAAACATTGTACATGTGCTTTCAGACCTGTGTTAAACCCCGTTGACTTCAGGCACTCTTTTAATCAGCATAAGGACTGCAGTATTTAGTCTCCTAACAGTCATTCTTCTTGCAACATTGTCTCTCTATTGCTCTACTTGACTCATGGGTAAGATTTTATTTTCTTTAAAATTGCAATGTATCTTCTCTGCAGAGAGCTCTGATGTAGGGTCCTGCTCCTTACTTTGTAGGTAATAATACAAAATCTCTGACTAATACCCTTACAGCCCTGAGAAGTACTTGCAACTTGGGCAGAAGTAGCACAAGAAATCACAGCTGTTACTGATGATTAAAAACGTGCTTTCTAAAAATCATAAATTGAAATTATAGAAAAGAACAGAAAAGATTCCTGTAGTACTATGTACAGAACTCCAAAGCAATGGGTTAACACAAACAAGATAGGTGTCAGTCAAACAGCTCAGACACAGTGCTCTGTTCTGATTGTATTGGATCTAAAGAAATCTGTAGATCTATGTGAGCATCATGGGTCTGTGTCAGGGACTGAGTGTAGCATTTCTTTCTTTGTCAGTAAGTAGAGGTAATCTTCAATTTTAACCTATAGTCACAGTCCTCTGTTCCCTAGAAAACTGCATGTGTATATCCAACCTTGAAAGGTAGCCATTTAAATGAAATCTTTGCAGGAACAGAGATATAAAGTGCAGCAGAGCATGTGGAACTGAGGATGGGGTCTTAGTACTGTTACTGGGTTACTTGGGAGGAAATCTAGGGTCTCTAGACTAAATAAAACTATTTTCTGCACCCCTGCACCATTGGAAGAAATCAGGCATTTCAGATTCATTTACCTTATTGTAGGAAATTCTCCTCCTCCTTACTTCAAAGCAAATGTTACCTCATCATCACATGCTAGACAACATACCAAGGGAAAAATTTTTTTCAGACCAAAATACAGCTATCAGTTTTTGCACGAGGCAACATCACCAATGTCTCACAATGACTCATCATGCTTCTGATCTGCTTTATACCTGAGGCAGAGCTTGCTACCAAATAATAGCAAATATTGTTTGTTTTCTCAACTATGACTATATAATGACACCTGACAGATGAACAAGTTCTGGTATAATAGTAGATGGCCATACACAATAAAAGGAAGAGGATTTGCAGTTTGCAGAAATTCCCTTTTCCAATAACAGTCGTTTGTTGACACATTGTAATTTGTAAACTATATTTACCAGATGTTACAAGCATTTCAGAGCAGGTGAATCCATTAAAAAGCCTTTTGCTTTTGGTGGAAACATTCCCTAATTTTTTACCCTTTGTGTCTCAAAGAAAATTAAACAAAAAAGCAGCAGTAAATTTCATTTAGTATTTCTTGGCATGCAGGAATAAAGCCAAGTGTTCTTTCTTTTATATAGTATGGAAAAATGCAGAAAGGGGCAATAATTGGACAGAACAGACAGAACATTCTTATTTAAGGGGCAGAACTATCATCAGGTACCCATTGGCTCTCATTTGCTCTAGCAAGGATTAAAGTAGAACATCAGAAGATTAACAAATATCAGAATTTCAGATGTCCAAAGGATGACAGCTTGAGTTTTTCCTACAAATACTTAATTTGTCACCAAAACCTAAGAACAAAATGCTGATTCTAGAAATGTAACTTTTATGGTTGACTAGGAAATTACAGAAAGGGCAGGGATATACAGTGGATGCCCCAGAGCTCATGATAACAAGGACAGCTTTCAAAAGAAAAAAAAAAGTTTAAAAAAATTCAAGTGCTGTTTCCAGCCCTGCATGAGGAGAGGTCCAAAGGCCAGCTCATAGTCCACCCACGGTTACCCATGAACACTGCTGGCAGCAGCTTGGCACTGGTCCTACAGACTCAGCAGCAAGGCCAAAAATGAACAAAAATCTTGCAGGAGCTTCCCTGCTTGTCTCTCTCCATTTATAAACCAAGCCTGGGCATAAGAGACAGCATCAGGTTCCACGTGGGATTTCTCAGCAGGGCTCCTCTCTCATTTGAGATCTGAGAAACTGTGGTGATTTGTATCTTTGAATATGTTTTTCCGTTCACTTTGCTTTTAATGATGCTGAAGAAAGGATTGTCAACACAAAGGAAGATGTATCTGTCACTCTGCACCGCTCTGGTTTCTGGCAGCAGTCAGGCTGCTGCTTGGAACTGGCTGGAAAAATTACTGTGGTTGGTTTTGTTGTTGGTTTTCTGAGGAAGGAAAAAACTGCCAGCACTGATAACTGATTTAACTCAGAGCATACAAAGCCGTAAAGAAAAAAACGTTCCCAGAGATTTTCCTCAAAAACCTGAAACTTTCCAAATGTGCTGCTTGAAAGTGCCTTCTCTTGCATGTCCATACCCTGTATCCCAGGGATCTCAATGGCCTGGACCTGGAGATGAACACCATCTCTTCTTAGGGGTCCATGTGGGAATCTCAGGGTGCAGTATCCCATGGGAAATGTCAGTCAAGGGAACCCAGCTCATAAAGTGTCTTCTACCCAGTTTCAGTCTCCAAAAGTCACAGAATGGATGAGGTTGGAGTTGCCTCTGGCAAACATGTAGTCCAGTCCATGCTCAGAGCAGAGTTGGCCACTGTGGGTTTCTCAGAGCCGTGTCCAGTTAGATTTTGAATATCTCCAAGGATGGAGATCCTGCAACCTCTCTGAGCAACCTGTACCCAATGCTTGGTCTACCTCACAGTAGAGAAGTCAGTCATGCTGGCAACACTTCCAAAATAAAAACCAATAATTATTAACTTCTTCAGGTTCTCTCTCCAACTCCCTCTCCATTTTTTTCTTTTTTTCCTTAAGGAAACAAAGATATGCAACTATTTTTATAAAAAGAAATTCTTTTTAAGGTCACTTTTTCGTTTTCTTCAACAAACTCTCCATAGGGACCATTTGGGAATAATCCCACTACTTCTGTCTTTTACCAGAGCAGCACCTGCTGTGGGTTGCATTGCACTGTTGACAGAAGGATTGGTGATACTGTTGACCATTGTTAACATTATTTATTTAGCACCTGACAAATGCACTCAGGCTCTGCGTGCTAGGCACTGCCCAAATAAACCACAAAGAACACAACCTTTTCAAAGAAGGTTTTCAAAGAAGGTGTTGTTTACCTGTTAAACAGTCAGCTGCAAAGAAATGGGTGGAGAGAAGCACAAGCTTTTGTGCTGATCTCTGAACTTCAGCATCATTGCTTTCTCCATTGCAGCCGTACATGGGAGGGGAGTGAGATCCAGGCTGTGCTACCCAAGGGTATTGGGTATTAGCTGATCAAATGGACAGAGATGTCCTGTAGATGTGACCTGTTCTGGAGCCCTATGAAATCACTCAGCCTGTTGGGCTCTCTATTCATTTTTAAAGCTGCAGTAGAAGTGCACTTAAGAATTAATACATATTTTAGAAGGACATACTTTTCAAAATGCTTAAGAAATACTCATTTGCATTTTTCAGTTGTGGTGTTTTTCAGTCAGGAAATGAGTTCAAAAGAAAAAGGAGCAAGTGCACAGTTATTTCTTCCTGTAGAAAAATCATTTTCCATTGAAAAGGCATATTTTCAAGTCTACAAACAGAGCAGTAGGGGATTTCTTTTCCCAATACTGCTTCCCAAATAGATAAAAAAAGGAAGAAAACTGATTTCACCAGAGAGAGAAAATGTTGTGTTTAAGGGGGCAGGTGTCAGTTTTGAAAGGTGTCCAGAACTTTTGGGCTGTCCAGCACTTGCCCTTCCAAATGCCACCACTGGGAAGAATGCCAGAAAAAAATTAAGAAAGGACATGAGGTGGCAGAGTCAAAAACTTAGCACATGAAAATCATGGTTTTGGAGAAGAAACTGCTTTTCTGGAGCAGAAACACAGCTCTAAGGACACTAGTACTGACTTTGGCTTCTAGACAGGAGGGTGTTTTGGAGGGCTGTGCTGGAGGCCTCTCTTCCCCAATGTCCTGGTCTTGCATGGGAGGAATTCAGGGAAGTCCAGCATCCCAAGCAATACCAATTTACCCTTGCAGCTGGTGAGGACAGCAGAAGTGCCCCGTGTTGCCCAGTGCCAGAGCATGTGGGTCCCAGAGCCCAGCCCTGGCACCTCGCCGGGCAGAGCAGCCAGCAGTGGCCCTGGTGCCCACTGCAGGCACGAGGCAGCATCACGTAGGCTGATCTGGAGCCATGGAGGTTTCAAGCATGATTAGGAAGCAGGAGCTGGTACCCACTGAGGTGTGGGTGGGCACACAAATCCAGCCTCAGGATCAAAGATGTCTCCTCCCACAGGGAGTAACCGGGAGCTTGGTATAGGCTTGGATGCAGCAGTGCTGCTGCATCTGGCTCTGATTGCAGATGGAGAAATCAGACATCTCACTCACTCTTTCCCAGGGAGGAGAGGCAGGGCTGAGCATGCAGCCATTGCCTTGGCACAGGCACTGTTTAGGTCCTTCTCTGATACTCAGAGTGTGCAGACCATATGTTACATCCCAGCTTTCTCTCTTCTGTTTACTTCTATCCATTTTCCCATGTGCCATCAGCCCTGAAGCTCTTTTATCTCTACTAGTCTCTCTTGGCCAGCAGACTGTAATCCCTAGGTCATCTTCAAAGGAGATGCAGAGCAATAAAACCCAAGCCCTGGGGTGATGCTATAAGCTTATCCTCCAGCAAAACCTGGAGGAGCCTTGTCTTTCAAAGGAGCATTTGAAGTATTCTCTGAAACACAAAACCATTTACCAGGTTGCAGCACAGTTATTCCCCTTGGCCCATGAAGTAAAGCACATGTAAATTTGTAGTGTAGAGGAGGTACACAGGTTTTTTTGGGTTTACATACTGTTTTTTTGTTACTGCACTTCTGGATGAGAGCAGTCAGCTGCAGGTCATGGCTCTGCATGTTGTGACCTAATGAAGAAAAACTTAGAGGGAAGATCAGGCATCTTTGGTGTAAACTGTCCAGCAAAGGCTTGCTCTCTTGAAAGCAAAAAGCATCAAATAACAGGAAATATTTTTTTCCCTCAACATGTAGCCCAAAAGCACTTTGCTTTTTGACTCCTATCCACATTTCTGTGTCTCGGCCAGGTGATTCCTGCCACCTCCTCTAAGCTTTTCTACTCTCTGGTGTTTTTTGATAGCAAATGTGAATACTGATATATTCCTGTAGCTCAGCCAGCTAGCTTAAAACTATATTATTTTTTATATTTCACTGGAAAACATGATGTCAAACAATAGGCACAGAAATGCAAGCACCCTCAAAGTAAACTTCTATCTACATGCAAATAGAAAGGGTTTATTGGAGATTGTAAACCACATAAAGTAATTTTGACCAGTCTCATGTAAAGATGCCTGCAGTGATACCTTGTAACAGTCTTGGGTCCATTCCAGCAAGATTTGATTTAATCCATGCTGCAGTTAGTGTTTTCTTTGGAACTGCAGTGTTCTTCTCAGAAAGATGTTCAGGCTCCATCTCATATTTACTAAGTAGATGCCAATTAGGCTTGTGTTCAGAGATGTTGACAAGGCCAGTGTCAGGTATTTATGCCAGTGTTGTAGGTATTTAAATAGAAAATAACAAAAACCCATACACAAACCAGAGAAATTCTTGCTGGCAGTTCAGAAATACTCTCGCAGGGTCATGGGGTATTTGTCTCAGATTCTGAGCTGTTGCTTGCCTCCAACTCAGACTCTCTCATCTTGCAGTACAATTATTCTGTAGAAGGTAAGAAAATAATTAGATTTTTTTTATGTTCTCTCCAAGCAGGTCCAAAACGCAGCAAAAGAGCTCTCAGGATGCCAGAGCCAGCGAAGTCAACCTCAGCTCCCAAGAAGGGCTCCAAGAAAGCCGTGACGAAGACCCAGAAGAAGGGTGATAAAAAGCGTCACAAAAGCAGGAAAGAGAGCTACTCCATCTATGTCTACAAGGTGCTGAAGCAGGTCCATCCTGACACCGGCATCTCCTCCAAGGCCATGGGCATCATGAACTCCTTCGTCAATGACATCTTTGAGCGCATTGCTGGAGAAGCCTCCCGCCTGGCCCATTACAACAAGCGCTCCACCATCACATCCCGGGAGATTCAGACAGCCGTGCGCCTGCTGCTCCCGGGAGAGCTGGCCAAGCACGCGGTCTCAGAGGGCACCAAGGCTGTCACCAAGTACACGAGCTCCAAATAGCCAGACATCCCCTCTGCCATGGGACCATGGAGCACCGGGCCCTCCACGCAAGCACAGGTAGGCAGCCATGGTCTGGATGAATGGTCACAGCTATTATCCACAGCAATTTGCAGCCTGGGGATGGGCATGAGAAGCTGCCCAGAGGAAGAGGAGACAGCGATCTGGATGTCAGCTGATTTTCATAGTCCATTCAGAATGTGGAAAGGGTTTCTCGAGGCTGGTAGTGGAGGCCCCTGCTTTTACATCTCATTCAAAGAACTGACCAACCATGGTATATCCAGTCTCCTCTGTGCTTGGCAAACATTCATGTTTGGCACTGGGAGGGGGGACTGGCAGTGGCCACACAGAGACAGCATCACTGAAGTCTTCCTGTTTGACTGCTTTCTCACAGTCATCTGATATGGGTACCGAAGAGTCAGTGCTGCATCCTCTCTCTCAGAGCCTGAATCCCTCCTGGTGTGCAGTGGCTCAGCCCACCCTGTGCTGGCAGAAGTGGCATCAACAGCTACCAGGCACATATTGATTCAACAGCTATCTGTGCTTGACAGCCTGTTTTAAAGAGCAAGCCTGGCAGGCAGGCAGATGCCCACGTTGATACCAAGCGCTAATCCTCCTCCTTGCTCCTGATGGATGAGCCATGGAGCAGGATGAGGGTGCTGGCGCTGGAGCTGCCCACTGCCTCCCACCTTGTGCTGAGGTGGAGGGATGGACAAGGTGGGATGTTGGGTGTGGGTCTCTATCTTTCCTGGCTGCTGCTTTGCCTGCCTTAGGACTTGCTTTGGCATGCAAGACATTGCTAATTCTGCTGCTTTTCAGAGACTTTTCCTGCCTTGATGCTGCCTGAGTGTTCCCTTCCACCATAAGTGTGGCCAAGATGGGGTGGTGCCCATGGGGTCCCCTCTCCTGTGAGCAATAGGGTGGTGCAGGACAAACAGCACAGATGTTTTGGGCAGGGACTGAGGATTTGGGAATGCATCTGATGTGGGAGCACAGGTGGTTAGTGCTTTTTGAGGGGTGGGAAGAAGCTGGCTCCCCGCAGAGATCACTGCAGGCAGCTTGCCTGGCCCTGCCCTCCCTAATTCATTCAGCAGTTAGAAAGCAAAAGCAAAATTGGGAGCTGGGTGGATATATAGGGACACTTGCCTGCATCCCAGATATTTAAAGATTAAATAGTTTTAAACTACTTCAGATATTCCCCATATCTTTTCAAAGTCCACAGTAAGATGAGCAATAATAAAATCATGATAAAGCCATAGAGGTTAAGGGAGGAATGTCTTGGTTACAGGTTTATCTTGCCCAGACTTCTGGATAGCAGAAGGGCCTGTGTAGAACTGGTGTGAAGTTGAAGCTTCCTACTCAGAACACAAAATTAGCCAACATTAAAAAAAAATCAAAGTCTCTGGTAGGCAGTAACACTCAAATAAAAAATATTCATGTCTAAAATAACAACAGCTTTCTGCAACTTACTCTGTAAATAAAAGGAGCAGCAAGGAAATAGGATCCAGAACTAAGTGCAGATTTTCCCTAAGCTTCAGGACCTTGTTTTTAATTAAAAAGTAAATTCATATCCCAAAATAGCAGCAATGCAGTACATTTCTATCTTTCCCCTGCATTTATCTCTATACTGTTTCTTTACACTTTGAGAGTGATTGGGACCTTTGGCCAATTTATGTTGCTTTTGGAGCTGTAGGGCTCTGCAGCTCCAGAAGATTCGCATTGCAGTCATTTTTCCAGTTGGTCTGAGGCACAGCCCTGCTCAGAAACCTGAGAGCAGCCTGGGGTCTCGTGTGGTCTCTGTGCAAGAGTGAAGGTCAGTTTGTTCATGGGCTGCTTGCACACCCCTGCTTTGGGTGTGAGCACCCCACACTTGAGGGGAGCTTTCCCCCTCCTCTGCTCAGCGATACCACACAGCTGTGTTTCATAGTCTAATGCCAGCAGGAGTCTGCTGACAGCTCTCAGAAAGGACAAAACCCAGCTCCCTGGGTGCCAGCACCCGCAAGGAGCAGCTCCCAGCAACAGCACCTGTGTTCAGTATCAGTAGCAGTGGTAACCTGGGCCTCTTGGCCAGGACACTTTGCAGGTGACAGCTTAGTACTTCCTTTTGTTTCCAATCAAATAGACAAAATCAGATACCAAAGATTAACATGTACCTGCAGTGGGCCTGGAGCCACCATCCTTGATGCCTCTGCCACAAGAAATCCGGGCAGTGGATGATGCATCAGGGGTCTGTTGGGAGTGAAGGGCTGGATGGCATTGCTGGAACTTTCTTCTTCTGTCCCTATGAGGTGCAGGTCAGAATTCATCCCCATGGGGATTTCTCTTGAAGGCAGGAATTCATAGTGGAATGAATCCTCTACAGAGCAAGCAGTGTGTTTGAGCCAGGACACACATCTCCCAGGATCACCTGGCACAGCCTCCAAACTCTCCTTCTTTTGCACAGAGCAGAGTCCCACCTAAGTCTCCAAAGGCTGCAAGAAATCAGGAAAATAAAATGAGGTGTTGGCCCTCCAGGGTCTCCTGGGCTGCTCAGGGAGCCAGGAATAAGGCTGGGCACTCATCTGAGAGCTGCTCACTCCATACTCATACTCAGAGTACTGGTCCCATTTTCTTCTGCCACTGTTGTCATTCTCCATTTTTGGAGATTGTTTCAGAGAGAGGAGAACCAGCGATTTAAAACTACAAAAATACTTGAAGGCTTAAAGACGATTTTTATATTGTCTAAAGCCAAGTGACTGAGTCTGATTGTGTCCATGCATTTATAGTTTAAGTGTCCTTTTATGCATAATTTGCTCTTAACTGTCTATTTGTTGGTTTTTTTTCACTCACTCCTGACAATGTGAAGCACAGGACTGAGGAACTGATCCGTGTTAAAACAAACCTTTTTAATTTTTTTCCTTTCTTTCAAGCTCTGTTTTAACCTGTTCTGGTGGCTGCTCTGTTCTGTCACTGTTGTACAGACATTTGTGCCAGCAAAGGGAAGGAATGATCCAGGAAAGACAGAGCTGGTATAAGCTAGGACTGACACAGAAAGCATTTGGGAAGTTAATGTACAGGATGCCATCCACAGCAGTTAAATGGGAATTAGTTTGAATGTGATGAGCTTGGGATGAGCCTTAATATTAGAGGCAATAAAAGGTGGTCTAAAAGTTCAAGGATTGATTGTCAACTAAGTAATCTGAGGTGTGACATACTTCACAGTTTCCTGGTAAGCAGGTTTGCTGCAGAAGATGGATTCTGCACTACAGGATCAGTGCTTTTAAAGAATACATCTTTCCAGCTCTGGAACTGAAAAAATGTTTTAAAACTGAAGATAATATACCAAGCCCCACTGTCCCTACCTGATTCCCACTGCAGTCCCAAAAGCATCTCTGTGCCATGCCTGTGTTTTGCCAATTAAACTAAATCAACTGCAGATTGAAAGTTGGAAAGGAAGATGAAAAAGGTAATAGAGCCTTGATACTAACCTCATATTAACCCCAAGGGTATCTCTGCACTGAGTTATTTGTTTTCATGTACAATTCAAAAGAGAAAACAAGCTGCTACAGATCTTCTGATTTTCCACCCTGCTTCCCTAGAAGGGCCTGAAGTCCATCTGCCTTTCACAGCAGAGTTCAACCTATAGAGGAACTGAGTGTCCCCTGCACGGGGACTTGCTCCTGCTCAGGACAGACAGGTTTTTAGTCAAGCATGGGGAAAACAAACAAAAACAAGTGTGGAGGACGAGTGCCTGTCCTGGACACAACTGTGTGCCTCACAAAGGGACACTAAAGAGTCCTGCCCAGTGGAGTTGTGTGGCCTGTGCACCCTTCACTCTGGTGAGAGGCAGCCATATGGGTAGCCCCAAGTCCTGCCACCCCTGGAGTAGAGTTTGGCATGGCCTCAGCATAGCCCTGAGTATCTGTTCTATCATAACCATTTCCTGACAGTTTACATCCAGATCAAATTGTTTACAGGAAAAGGAAGAATGGGAACTGAATAATAAAAATCACTTACTGACAGAATTTGGAGAGTTTCCTGGGACCACCACCTGGGGAGCAATCTTTCATGCTTACTCCGTGCATGGTATCTCTTGGGCTTATGTACACAGAGTTTTTCTGACAATAAGTGTTACATCAAGTATGATCCATGCTATATTGCTGCTGGGTTATGACCTTAGTGCTAATTACCTGCTTTCTGTTAAATGTCTAAATAAAATGTAACTTCCAACCTGTTGGAAGTCAATGGTACCCAGCTGTTGGGGTGTCTTTGCTTCTGCCTTATCACCAGTGTTCCTCCAAGCCCTGCATTTCTCTTTCTCCATGATATTTCCTCCAGACCTGGGGTGACACCAACCACCCTTTCAGCAGAGATGGAGCACAGCTGATCCTGACAGAGGGTCAGTCAAAAACCAGAGGAGCCCCTCTCTGAAGGGATATCACAGGCTGCAGTCTTCATGGTGTGCCACTCAACCCAAACATGAGTGCAACATCAACATTTGTTTTTCTCAAGCCCTTCCAATGATATTGTCCCAGGCAGAGCTGAGCCTGCAATCTGTCCTTGCCACACTCCTGCTTGGGGTGTGCTCTGCCTGGCACCCATCATTTACTCCCAAGCAGGAACAGTTTGGACTGAACAATGTGAGATTCTGTGGCTGAAGAAGTGTTTTATGCACATTCAGAATTTCTGTTGATCTGAATTAACAATTGCTAATACTAGAACCATCTTTTCTTGGCCTCTCAGAAGTTTATAGGCTACAACCATGAGATGAGATGTAGCATCTGAAAACCCCAGAAAGAAAAAGATCTTCCCTTTAAAGAATGATTGGTAAATACACTCCAGTGAAACACCTACTGGACATCAGCATCATAATGCATTCACTGGAGTGATTCTCTTCTGCTGGAGAAACAAGACTTCAGATATGGCATATAACAGAAATCAGAGCGAAAAATGTTTCTAGTGTCTCTAAAGAAATACAAGCTTAACATACTTGGGAAAATCAGTATTTAGAGAAGAAAATACCAACTTATAACTAGCTGATCTGAAGTATTTATTTCCAAGGAAATAAATTTTGCTACTTGTACTGATTTCCATTTTGATATTCCTTTCCAGAGACACACCCCCAGTGCAGTTTCAAAACAGAGCTGACACCAAGGTATCACAAAGACCCAAACCAGGTTACAAAAGGTAGAGCATAACCCTATGGTCATGCTTATCCAGGATGTTGGGAGATAACTTTTTTTTTTTTTTAATTATCCAGTTATTATATAATAATTACTGACTGGTTATTCAAAGACCATTGAGTGGACTCAGGTGCCAGATGAATGTGGCTGTTGGCAGAACCAAATAGAAGAACTCAGGAACATCAAAAGAAATGATGAGAGGCTGAGGTTTGAATTAAGAGGAGCAGCCCTTTCTGCAATGAGAAGTCCATCTGTAGAGTCTTTGCCAGTGGCTGTTGAAGATGCTAGAGTTGGCTCAAGGACAAACTACTGGGCGAAAAATTCTTTAAGTTTTGCTAAACACTTATAAACTGTGCTGAAAAATATCATAGGCTGAGAGAACACAGAAAGGAAGTGACTGTATGGGTCTGTCCTATTCCCACAGTCTTTCTTGCCTATTCTGTCACAGCCACAGCTGGAAACAAGATTTTGGGTTGGATGCACCAAAGGGCTGGTCCATGCACACATGAACTGTAGAGTTTCAGGCAGTTTTCTTAGGTCTATGGAGCTTAGATCTAAGCACAAAAGAAAGTTTTTCACCTTGCTTTTCTATGTGGCTCCTGCACTTGCTTTGATGGTCATGTGGATTCTGTTACCCTGGCTTACATTAAAGGTGTAAGAGATGTTTTGTTTCTAAAATAGTTAGGGTTAATAAACACAGATGCTGTGAGAATGAGGAATGGAGCTTCTGCTTTCTCATATAATGGAAAGCTATTCTCAGAAACATTTCTCATTTTCTCCCTTGAAGCAGTTGATTTTAAAAAAAAATACACCATTTCCTGCCTTTTAATGTCTGTAATGCTAATTCCATCCCCTGGCAAAAAAAAATCTCTTACAGAAATTCATTCAGAAAAAAAAAATTCTTACCGATTTAACTGTCTTCTAATACAAGAATAATATTCTAATAGTAATAGAAATGGGAAGATTGGTAGGAATGAAAAAGGAATGACAATGGGTGGATGTGAGGCCCCAGAAGGGACCAAAGGCAGGAGACTGTCAGTGAATGCTGCAAGATTGGCAGATGCTGGTGGGAACTCGCTGAGGAACTTCCCAAGGTGCCAGCACACACAGCGTGCTGCTGTTTGGGAGACAGGAAATCAAAGGCAGGGAGTGAACCCTGGTAACTCCCAGGACTGGAGCAGGATGAATGGTGTAGCTGATACCAGAAAAAGTACAAAAGGCACATCCAAAGCCATCGCATGTCACCAATTCAAGAGCAGCACAGGAAATGTGATGCAGACATGAGGGCATCATCCCTCATGCTCAGATTGCAAAATTGGACTCACATCTCCTGTGTGCTGGTCAGAGAGCTTGGATACAGCCATCTCATGAGGGGGCTGCTGCTTTAAAATAACTTCATCTGCCAATAAGGAGACAAAGTCACCCTCCTATAGGGATTTGTGTTCAGTTTGCTACACTGTGGCTGCTCATCAATCTTTAGGGTACATCCAGCTTTGGGGCAGGAAATCTTTCTCATCTTCTGGGCACCGCTCCCATTTATGGGCCATTAAATATCCTCCTAATCAGGTGTGGAAAGCATTCTTTATACAAAGTAATTTGCCAAGACTCAGAAAAATGTCCAGCACAACTTTTCAAATAAACCAGGAGATGTTTCTGACCTAATCTGCCCCGTGGACTCAACACATTGGAGTGAATGCCATGCCTGCCTCTGGAAAACTCACACTGGACAGGAGAGCTACGAGTGCAGCTGATACAAGCACCCAGTGTCCAATCTTTGCCTGACATTGCCTGGAAGTAAAAAACAAGAAAGAAGGGAACCTAAGTGCACCACACTGAATTTCACTAAAGTGAAGGAAATGTGAGGGTATTGAAACTTTTCTTTTTTTTTGGTAGGCTTTTGGCTTGTTTGGATTGCCGTAGTATTCAAGGGACTCAAGGAAGTCTGGTCTTGCAGGCAGAAATGGAAACAGGCTATTGAACTGCTCCATCCCAATAAAACCTGTCTTTACACAAAGCTTTCTGAGGCATGACTAAGTTATAGCAAAGTGGGAAGCCTATGACAGTAAGGGCTGCCTGAGCATGTTGAAAGGAAGAGGGTTGCTTTCTTGGGAGGTTACTTTTTTGGGATGAACATGTATCTCACAACTAATTTCTCCTGTCATCAAGGTAATAAAAAGTCACATCTGAGTATTGACTTCAGAGTTGCAGGATCCTCCCATCTCTTCCACAAAGACCCTGCAAATGCTACATCCACATGCACTCAAACTAAGTCCGCGCTGCTCCCATACTGCCTTGCAGTATGGCCCTGGGTTAGAGCCAAACAACTGCAGCTTGAAGTGGAAAACTCCACAGTAGAGCAAAGGCATAAAATAGGAATTCATCCCTCAGTGCCTCTTGCAGCTTGTTCTGTAGTGAAAGGACCGAGACACCTCACGCTGAAGCTGATCCTGGCTAACAAAAGCTGTCTCAGTGGGGTCCGCCAGCAGTCACTGGCCACTTAGCAGCAGCGAGCCCGAGCTGTTTTTAGCGCGGATGATTCAGCACAAAGAAGCCTTTCTGCCTCAGCAGCGGGCACCTCGCGCCTCTCCGCATCACGCCTCTGCTCAGGTTTTACACACGAGGGGACAAAAGTTCTGACAAACCCCTGATTCTGTCAATTCCCTGAACATACGCATGAAATGCTCCTTCTGGCATTTGAGTGTGTTTGGATGGGAAAGAGAGAGCTCAGGATTGCATGCACCATCTCTCTTTCAGAGCCAGCTTGGCTGATGGATCAGCTCTTGTGGTACCTGGCGGCTGCGGGGCCGGACACTGAGCACCCCTGAGCTGCCAGGCAGGGTGAGCAGGGGCCTCCCTGCCGAAGGGAGGGCAGCACAGCAACCAAGAGCTCAGCCGTGTTTTAAAGGGATTAGACGTGCATAGATGGCAAGAAGGATTTTCATAACAAAAGACTAAATAGATGCAAGTTTGCAAGCAACAGTAGCTCTCTGCTTTATGGGAAAGTTACACTAGATACAAAGAAGCTGCAGGAAGAAGTCTTATCCCACCCTGCCAGCTGCTGTGGGGCTTGCAGCATCCTCAGAAACAGCCCATACCTGCTGGTCCAGGCAAGGAGCCTTCCCTAGGTAAAGGTAAAATAGAAGATCATGCCCTAGCTGCCCTATTCATGTAAATGAAGAGTCAGTTCAGACAGTTCAGAAAGAAATACTCTGATTTTGGAAATTTTTCCTCTTTTTTTTTTGTTTCAGTTTTTTTTCTGTTTATTTTGCTGTCGCTTTTGGTTTTGGTTTTGTTTGTTTGTTTTGTTTATAATTTACCATTTTGATAAAATAATTCATGTTCTCTTTGGGCTTTAACCTGGCTGTGGGTAACTTTGACACACAGCTACACAACTCTCAAGGCCCAAGCGGGCAACAGTTCTGAAAGTGGCTGGGAAAAAATGTGAAGGCAACCCCAATCCCAGCAGTTTTGCTTCTGGGAACAAAGATGCCAAAGTTTCTGTGCCTGTACAAGGCTGAACAACTTTCTACTGATGTTCTTCCTGTTTGTCTCTATCAAACTGATTTAGGAAATGCGAGAGCAGGGAGCCACTCCTTGCTCACTCAGTGCTATAGCTCAGGGGACAAAAAAAGCACCCTGATTTCTTCCCTCTGGTTGTCTGTGTGGGAAACAAGATTCTTATCTGCTGGCCTCAGAGGAAATGCTGGCTGCAGCCAGCTGCTTCCCAGCACATGACCCCTGGCCCTGCCATTACTCCTATGCCTAACCTGGGGCATGCCTTTCTACCCCACTGCTGAGGCTGGGCAGCTATTTGGAAAAAAGAAATCAAGTAAAATACATGTAGGAAGAAGCAAGAATTTCTGAAGCAAAGGATAACAGATTACAACCCTGGAAACTGTTTTTATAACATTAATGATTAGTGAAGAAATGTGTGTGACTGGGAGCAGAAATCCATTCCCCAGTGAGGGCCATCTCCTCCAGGTTCCTCAGCAAGGGCACTTTTGCTTACTAATATTTTTGGACAAGAGATCAGTTTAGGAGGCAGCCAAGGGTGAGAACTCCTTGGACATTAAACACAGTAGTACTATTATTTAAATTTCTCACACAACTCTTTACCACAGCTCAGTGCCTGCAATGGATAAAAATCCAACCTCTACTTCTCATTCTAGTTTCAAAACAGGCATGTCAGCTGGGTCTGATGACCCAAGTACCAGTAGTAGTAGTACTAGCACCTGTTGTTGTTGTTATCAACCTTCATAAAATGTATTTTGCCTGTCCTTGAAGGCAGTTTGACAGTGAAGTTGTTCCCAGCACTGAAAATGGTGTCCTCTCCATTTTGTGGGCATGTTCCATTCCTGCACTTGTCAGATGATGACCCAGAAGAGATAACAGCCATATCAGACAATCTTCTCTCTCCCCTGGAGTCAGCCAGGGATAAGGTTGGACTGGGTGCTATAAAAAATTTATTTGAAGACGTGGTTAAGCTGACATCTCTGATCACTTTTGGGATTTCATGGCACAGCACATCAGGTTGCATTTCACTGTGCAAGGCTGCTCTTCTCCTGTGCTGGTATCTCTCTGGCTTTGCCTCACAACTGAGATTTTAGCTGTGGACATGCACAGCCTAAACCATATCATATGTTCTATCCTGTGTGTCTTGCTAGATGCCCCATTGCTGTGCTCAGTGAGCTCCAGTGAAAGATCCTGGTTGGATTCTCGGGCTATATTTAAGTGAGATTTCATTAAGAATTTAAATATTTTTAGCAGAAAAAAGTAGTGGAAAAAAGTCCTTTTTTATCATCTAAGATTAAATTCTCTCCTTCAAGTGAGCCAGCCAAGACACTTCCACCAGGGTGCTGAGTCACACAGCTGAAGATGGTACCACCTTGTCCTTGCAGGAATGAGTGTGATAGCATCTGGGTTTTGAGCCCTGAGCTGAAACAGCACCTGTGACACACTAACAAGCCAAGTCACTGAGCCAGCCAGAGGGGAAGAGGCCTTGGACACAGCAAACACAATCCCAGCAATCCAGTCCAAAGCCTTGAAAGGCAACACACACACAGCTCCTTCCAGCAGCTCCTGTATAAGCTGGCTTAAACCTGCTGCTGACAGTTATTTTCATTCTCATAGATAAATGCAAGCTGTGGGTATGGCAGAGCAATATTTGGTATAAATCAGTTAATTGAAACTCAGCCAACTTGTGTCAGGGCCGAAATAAACCTGAAAGATTTCGCAAATATTTTATTTTTATTTTAGCAATGCTAAAATAATTAAAAGGAGAGCAAGTCTCAGCACCAAAGAACACAGCTTCTCTTGCAGAAAGACTGCTCCCAGGCACAGGACAGGCTGGCAGGATGGAAGGCACGGTGAGGAGGAGTGCCCAGGGATGCTGCCAGGTGCCAGGGGCACTGCAGGCAGGGGCTTTTTCCTGGCTCTGCTGCCCTCCCCTCACCAGCACTTTGCTCAAGCATCCCCCTCTTGCTTCTGCTCCTCACTGCTCGTGGCTTTGGCTAGCTCTTCCCTAACAGGCAAGGAGGTACCAGCTCCTCTCCCTCTCAGCTCCTGTCTCCAGAAGTAGATTAAACTTGAATAAATGAATGGGTTATCCATTTCAAAGCCCCCCAACAACAATCTAAAAGTGAAAGGGCCTCAAGGGATTGCTCATCATGCCACCACATGGAGGAGGTAAGGTTTTACACTGCTATTGAGGGAGGAGTTGTAGTCCCCACACATGCTGTCAGCTGCAAAAACCCAGCATGGATAAAGGAACATCATTTCGCTGTACTCCTCTCTGCCTGGATGACAGGTATCTGATGTGCTGGTATCTCTCATCACTGGAGTTAAGAGCAATTTCCATTCTGTGACCGACTGACATGCACTAGCAGGAAGTGACCTATACCCCAGGAGTGCCACTTCTCTCATTTTGTAATGGAAGAAGCCTGAAAACCTTCCTTGAAGAGCAGTATCTGGAATTAGGCAAGGCTGTAGTAGGTAAGATGTGGCTGAGGGGGAGCACAGATCCATGCAGAGTCCATCCAGCAGGGTCTGGTGGCTGTGTATTCCCTAGGATGTCACATTCCTGACTTTCCCCCCAGCAGCTGTGTGTTTGTTAATGTTAATGTTAAGCCATTAACTGTTTGCCAGGGTAAGCTACTGGGCTGAGAGATGCTGAACAACATCTGGTTCAGCTCAGTATGAAGCTCATTCAGCTCAGGCTGGCATAGACATGTCCCCTCCACAGACCTGACACCCACAGGGACAGCCAAAAGTCCTTCCAGAGCTACAGCCCTTCCAGGCATCCATTTAAAATCTTTGTGTATTTTAGGGTAGAAACTCTGCCCCTCTCACCTCTCAGCAGTGTTTATCTGAAAGCAGGATGTCAGGGACTGGGGTCATGCCCTCTTGGAAAAGTGGAGAGCCCCTTGAGAAGATTATCCTGCAGATCTGTTCTCATTCACATGCTCAACTGGCACAGCTGCCTTGCCTTCCCCACAGGAAGGCTTTCCACTGAAAGGGAAAACTCAGTGCTGCTTTCTGAATCCCACAGAGTGCAAGATAAATCCTCCTGCAGGGAAAAAAAAAAGAAAAAATAAAGTGTGCAAGTTTTACAGACAGCTTTTGCGAGCACCTGACATCAGCTGCCCACCTCTGTCCTGCCTGCAGCTGCTGCCAAAATCTTTTTGCCATTCCCATATCTGTCCTGGAAGAAGTTGTCTCTCTGCTCTTTGGAGATTGTGGGCACAGGCAGCAGCTTGAGAACACTCTTGGACCTCAGGAGCTTCAGCTTTTCCTGCTTACTGCATCGAGCTGTCACCATAAGGAAGTCAGAGCCACCTGGCTGGGTTTCTCCTGCACTGAGCTGCAGGAGCAGCACAAAGCTGGGCAAATTCAACCAACAGCTTCCCAGGGACTCAGCTCATAGCTAGTGCCAGTGGTCCTGGAATGGCCTACATATACCCTTTCATCTTCTAGTTAGAAACAAAACAGGAAAATGATCCTTCCTCTTATCCTGCCTCCCATCAAAAAAGGAGTAAAGGAGAGCACAGATTCCTGAAGCTTATGGAGAGTGTTAAATATTGTCACAAGCTGACCAAGCACTGTCTTCAGCCATCCCTGCTCTCCCTCCAGTGTTTCTTGTGCCGAACAGCACTGGTCAAATCCATGGTGCTCATATCTCCCATGGGCATATTTTGCAGCAGAGTTCTGATTCCATGAAGTGGGTGTTAGTTTCATCCAGTGTGAATAATTTTGAAGGTGGGACTGCAGGTTCCCTCCTCTGCCCTGATTTGGAGATGCCCTGAGGCAGACAAACCTTTACACTCCCACAGAGGCAGCAGGGGGATTAGGGACAGAGTTTGGAAGCCTGTGTCTGTTCTCCTGATGCTGAAGGAGCCAGGATCTGGCTAGCAGAGCACAGCGCTTTCCTCGTGCAGCAGAGCAAGCTGTGTTTAGATCCCAGAGATCTGGGTTCCTTCGATTCCTATTGCAAGTCAAACCAAATGCTTTGCAACTTATTTCATGAGGTACCTGTGGGAACAGAATCTGACATCCCTAAAACTAACGTGATCCTACTACAGTGGAAGTTTGGGGGATTAGCAGCACTTAATCACACAGTTCTTCGAGCAGTATAAATCTTTCTTGTACTCAGGCTGAAGAGTCACAAGTTAATGACAAATATTTGTTCTCTTTAATGTGTGTACCAAGGGAGGAGTGCCCAGCTCCTTCCAGCTTTCCTCCTCCATCCCTCTGACAGCTTCAACACCACCTGCTCTTAGAGCAAAGTGGGCACAGAAATAAAATCCATGCTGATTTTTGGACAGGCAGGCAGTACAGGCTTGTAATGTGAGAACATGCCCTTTATTTTTAAGTACAGTGAAGAACTTAGGCACACCTTGTTGCAGATGGAGTGATGCAGTTCACTTGAAACAAAGAAGTAACAATATTCTTATTGATGTAAAACATGAATTTAAAAACATTTGATAGTAAATGCAACAGTGATTTAGCAAATTTGATGGCGAGGTACACTTGGTGATTTGCTGCATAGAGGACAGAGCAACACAAAACTGTCAGAGAGACTCTCCCATTGAGTCTTGAGGTTCAGAAAGACCCTCTTGCATTCTAAACTCCTACTTTGAGGAGAGTTTAGGGATGGCTGGATCCAGACTTTGTCCCAAAATCGGTCAATGATTTATATGTAAAGGATTTTACATGTACAATCAATTCTTTAAATCACTTAGATTTCTAAGATTTCAAAGTTTCAGAAAATCTAAAAAGAAAACATTTAGGTCTTTCCACCAGGCTGCCTTTCCTGTATATTGCTATTATTCTACCATCTTTCTTCCAGGACCCCACCCCTCACAAGGGTCATTGCTCAAATTCCCTGGGAGCCAGGACCAGCCTCACAGGCTCCCACTGCTTCACCTCACTCCTCAGCTGGCAAGGACCTTGAGCACTCTCCTCTGCCTCCCAGGCTGTCCCAAAAATGGCTCCTACTCCCCAGCAGCTCTTCTCCTCCTTGTCCTCCTCCTCATCATCATGTGTTCACCCCTCTCCTTCATCTGTAAAGACAGATATAGCCTGTATCTTCTTCTGCCAAAGCCTGTGAGTGCTGGATCATCCTGCCCTTCTCTGGTCTGTTCCCACTAAGGAATCAGACAAAAAAGAAGTTTCTGCTTTTCTAGTGTAGCTTTCAGATTACGAAAAGTTTCAGCACAGTACATCACTGGTGCAAACACCTCACAGTGAGGACACTGCCAAGACTGACTGGCCAGCTGGTCTCACCCTGCCAGGCATGGTCAGAGCGATCACCAGCTGATGGAACAAGATGCATTTGTAGCCCTGGGGCTTCAGACTGAAACACCACGGTCCAGAGAGGTGACCAGATCCCAGGCTCTCAGGGATCCATGGTGGCTGGGAAATAGCATGAAAAGAAGCCCAGAGGCTGCTTTTCCATAGCAGTGTCACCCTGCTGAGTGCCACCAGTGTGCTGCTGAGGCACGTGCAGCTCCCAGTGCTGCCGGTGCAGCGAAGGCGCGTTGGTTTACCCGCTGGCCAGCTGTCCAGGCAGCCCGCAGGACGCGAGGAGCCTGCCCCAGCACCTCGGCTGAGGCTTCCTGAGGGGCGGCGATTGCAGCGTGGGTAACGCTGCAGCTGAGGATCCCAAAAGGACCGAAGCAAAGGACTGAGAGAACGGACACTTGTGTGCAGTCCAAGGAAGTTTTATTCCGAGGATGGGTCAGGGACAAGTGCCAAAGAAACAGGGTTTGACAAGAGTTTTTAAAGGGTCTCACCCTAAGGGGTCTGAACACAATACAGCCAATGAGGGAACGCTTGAGGGGCGATGAACAGCTTATTATAACCAAAGGGGTACACTCAGGGGAGGAGAAAAGTCTCAGGGACAAATCAATCGCTTGGTTTGGTTTGATTGACAAAGAAACTTCTAGAACAACCTGGGTGGACTCAAGGTGAAAGACAGGGAAAGGGGATGGCACAGCTTGGATGGACATGACTAAATATAGGCAAAAGGGGAGGAAGGAGACATTGAGTGGCAGCTTCAGTGGCGGGAAAGCTGAGGAGTAAACAACTTGGAAGAAACCATTCTGAGGGGATAAACCGGGGATGCATGGGGAAAACCATTAAAGTTTAGTAACACAGAACACCTAATTTTTAACAATAAAGTCTTCTTAAAATGTACCGCCACACACTGGGATGGCAGGGATGGTCTTTTGTGGCCATGCTGGGACCCCCTGCAGCAGCACGGGGCTGGTGGAGTCACATCCCACATCCCCATCCCAGGGCGTCCACAGCACCCTTCAGGTGTGGGCCTAGGCCCATCATTTACACCCTCTGGGTTTCAGGGAGTGTGTGGTTTGAATTTTTGGTTTGCTTTGCCTTTTTTTTTTTTTTCAGTGGTGGATGAGCAGTTCTTTATGCTGTTATTATGGGGGGCAGTTGAATATCTACAGCCTTGCTCTGCCAAGACAGACATGGATTATCAGTGCTCTCCTCTGAGCTCCTCTGTGCATGGTCTGTGGTATAAAGGGGTCCCGATCCACCTGAGGATCAGTGAGCTGCTGCAATATGAATGGTAATAGGTACAGGTGATATATAAGGTTCAGAAAAGATTCATATCCTTGAAAGTTCAGGATTGATGCTGCTCCTGTACAGAGAATAAATGGTCTATGTAAACTTTGTCCTCAGTTTTTCATTAACTTACATTTGTTAATGTTTGTGCTCCATGTAAGTAAAACTGTTAAAAACTCATGAAAAGATCATGAATATAATATATACACTGTTGTGGATGTCTAAGGTTTAACACCTTTGATTACTGGTGCCAAGATCTGGACCCTTTTTTAGTGACTCTTTTTGTCAGGCCAGACTTAAAAAATCTGTGATTTAGAAAACACTTTACAGGCAAATTGTTAAATTTTCCTTAAAAAAAAAAATAAGAAAAAAAGGAAAAAACCTTCTTCTAAGGAGCTTCATTGGATACTGTTTGAGAGATTAAACAGTTATTCAAATGTTGTTATCATTGTATTAAAAGGTAGAGCAACTCTAGCATGATTAATTTTTCATGTATTGAGTAGAAAGGGATAATTAGAGTTTGCTTCATACCAATTGACTGCAATGGCTTTCTAATTAAGTAGATGACTGCAGAGCTAATTAGATTCAAAATTAATTTTTATATATGAATTTGGCCAGACCTTTTTTAAGAACCATGAAGACAGATTGGTCAGAAGCTTTCTCTTCATGTCGATCAGACTGCTATTTTGGAAATAGGTGTTTCATCACCAGGGTGGCTCTTTTGCTACGGCTTTTGCCTCTACCTGGTGGCTGGAAGATGAATTGCATGATTCTCAGGGTTTTTTTGGTTTTTGGATATGAAAAGCACTCTAAGCTTTTACCATCTGAGGACTTACCTTTTTTCCCCACTCCACAATTGGATCAATTAACTATTGGAAAGGACTGGTGGTGTGGATATGTGAATAAATAAGGTACATTCATCTCAGCATCAGCAGTTATGACTCACAAAAGATTCCTCTGAAACCATCAACAAACTGGTGTTAACAAACAAGCAAAACCCAAAAGATAAAGTCAATTCGATTTTCAAAAGACATTGGGGAAATCCTTCAAAAGCAGCTTGTGAAATAGCTGCCATGGATTGAGAGAGTGTTTTCATGGGAGCAAGCAATTGGCAAAACCCAGGGATACACCAGCGTTATTCACAGGGAATGGCAGTCCCAGCTGGAGTCCTACACTGACATATGCTGCAGCTCCTCTGAGCAACCAGTTTCTACAAAATCCACAAAGGAAGGTTGAATAGACCTATTATAGGGATAATAAACCTTCTGGGATATTGAGTAAAGTCAGTCAACTATATGCAGCTGTCCAAAATAATAAGGACAAAAGTTACTTCAGCAGTTGCAGAAGGGTTTCAGAATACACAGAAACTGGACAATAAAGTGGCAGGTGAAATTGCAGATAAAGACAGAATAATTTAAGTCAAACCCATGAGCAAACCCAGTTGTAGCCTCCACTGTGCAGAGATAAAACCTGAACAAGCTATTGCAAATCAAAACAAGATACACAGTTCTGGGCCCACATTTCAAGGCAAATATAAATGTGAAAATATGTTACAGAAAAAACTGCAGTCATTAGCCCTGAAAATAAATAACTGGGGGGGCGGGAACTGTGTGCATGAAGTCTTGAGCAGGATAAAGAAAGGGAGCAGAGAACATTGTCTGAGGGTGTTTGCAACCCTGAGCAGGTGGCAGATGCTACAGGGAAGGAAGAGGAGGGTTTCTTACACAATGAATCCTGAAGTTCCACAGCAGTTTGTGGGAGGATGCCAAAGTTTGCACAGTTCAGAAATCAATCAGCCAAATTCCTGGAAGAAAAATCCATTTGGCACTATTGAAAATGAAGGTGTTATTTCTGGTCAGGAAATCTTTGGACCACAAATAGTTGCAGTCTGCGAGCACTTCCGTGAAACACCAGCACTTTCTTGTCATCTCCTTTTGCTCTGCCTGCAGGACCTGTCACTGCCAGAGACAGGGTAACAAGCCAGAAAGTTCTTTGGTCTGCTTATTGATTTTTTTGATATCATTTATATCCATTACATTCCACATTTGAAGAAAACCACCAGAGTTTACTAAGCATTTGCTGGAACACATCTCATCTCCCACTAGATGACATTTCAAACCTCAGCAGGAGTCATCTACAGTGTCTATAACAGGAATGGAGACAGCTAGCCAGAAAAGCCTCAAGCAGATGTGAAAGAGGGCTAAAATCCTTTATATTACTAAGTCCACAGTGTACAACAAGTGCTACACTGAGAAACTGCAACAGATTCCCATGGTACATGTACTTAAGAAGTCTGAATAGCATGCATAGCTCACCTTAATTCTAGCATACTCTTGCAAGCTTGACTTGCAAAGCCAGTAAAGTTCATTTAATTTGGTGTCTGTGTGTTTTTGTGTGAATAATTAGTAGGAATAATTTTTAAAATCATCAAGACTTTACATTTGTCCTGTACATTTTTACAGTTTGGGATGATTTTCCTTCGTCAGACCCAGTATGGCTCAAGCTGCTCTCTTCCTGTGAGTATAGGCAAAGCCTGCCCAGACATGGAAACAACTGCCTAGAGGGTCTTGTCTGCCTGCATCTTTCAGTCAGATGAAACTGCCCTGCTCTCAGGGCAGTCAGTGCTCCCACAGCACTGATAGGCTGATCATGGTCCATGGTGAGCACTGGCGCTTCGCAGGCTCAGCCCAAGAGGTGCTGAGTACCCCCTATCATGCCCCCAACCCCCACCTGGGCATGGTCTTCACTGCAGAACCAGCCTCCAGCAACACCAGGAGGAAGAGAACAGGTCTGTATGACTTTCAGATAAGCCTCAGTAATTTACCTTGCTCTATCTTCTTTGCCCAATTTTATCCTGCTTTTTTCCCACTGTTACACTGTTTTGAACCACAGAATAGTTGAATTTGGAAGGGACCTCCAGAAGTATCTGGTCCAAGCCTCTGGTCAAAAGAGGTCATCTACAGCTGGTTGGCCAGGCCCATAGTCAGATGCCTTTGAGTATCTCCAAGGACAGAGACTCCACAAGATGGAGACTCCTGGGCAGCCTGTGCCAGTGCTCAGTCACCCTCTCAGTGAGAAGGGCTTCCTTGATGTTCAGAGGGAACCTCCTTGTTTCAGTTTGTGCCCACTGCCTCTGGTCCTGTCACTGGGCACTGCTGGCTCTGTCCTCTCTGTGCCCTCCCTTCAGGTATCTGTATAACCTGAGAGATCCCCCTGAGCCTTCTCCTCTCCAGGCTGAACAGCCACAGCTCCCTCAGCCTTTCCTCATGGGAGTGGTGCTCCAGCCCTTTCATTGCCTCCACGGCCATTCTCTGGGCTGTCTCCAGTATGTCCATGTCTCTCCTGTACAGAACTGGACACAGCATGTGGCTTCCCAGTGCTGAGTAGAGGGGCAGGATCCTCCTGACATCCTCCTCCTGGGAATGTTTTGCCTGGGAGGACACCAACAGCTCTCTTTGCACTCCACTGCACAAGACCAGGGGAGCAACACTGCAGAACTCACCTGAGAAGAGATGTTTCATTGAAAGAACTCTGAGTTCCTACCAATGGATTAGCAAGGCTAACCACTTCTGTATTTTAGAAAAATGCCACCTTGAGGCTGAGCAAACCATCTGATCAAAAGTTACAGCATATGAAAAAGGCAAGGACTTTCCAAGAAATCCTTACTTCAAACCGTAAAATAGGTGGAGGTCATGGAGACAGGAAGCAATCTTGGCTGTAGAACAGTAAAACACAGATACAGGGCAATATGCCTTCAGCAACCCAAATATAAACACATCTCTGGCATCTGCAGGCTTATACAGTAAGCAGCTGGGTGAGAAAGCAAAGAGAGAATATGAGAATTTCCTCTTCCAAACAAGACCAAAGGTTTCCCTTCCTCCCCTTTCCCAAGAAGTAATCCATTAGCACCCAGTGACATCCACCCATGACAGGTCCAGCATCCCAGCACTCCAGCACTATGCCCCATGACTACCCTATTCTCTGTCCCAGTCTGTGCTGACAGCCTGCTCTGTTGGTTAAAATTTTCAGAACAAGCCAGGTTTGACAACCTTTTTCATCAGTGACAGTGGCAGCTGTGGGAATACTTTTACTTCCAAGTCTCTCAACCTCCTCATAGTTCAGAAAATATTTCATTTTCTCACTGTGGGTGGAAATGGAGATCAGCACTTTCTAATGTTAGAGCAATGCTCTCTGCATGAGTAGCAGAGTCACAGTGTTTCACCCACAGTCTGCAAAACCCAAGAGCACCCTGCATTTCTCTAACATGACATGGCAGAAGGTGCAATTAACTGTAGAGGCAGCAGCTAAGGGTGATGCTGCACACTCCAGTAGGAATGGTTAGAGATATTCCCTGGATTTTTTTCACCTGAAAATGTGTTTTGGGCCCCTGAGGACAATGAAATCATCAAAATGGCATTTATAGCAGAAGGTCAGGTCAGGAGTTATAGAAGCATCAAGGCTGAATGAGACCTTTTAGATCATCAAGTCCAGGCATCAGCCCAGTACTACCACTGTCACCCCTAAACTACTGAACTGTCCAGGAGAAGCAGGCAGGGTGGGAGCAGTGATGTTTGGCTCTGCAGAGCCCTGGGAAACCATTGCTGTGGCATGACTGATGGTGGGATTTGACACCAAAGCTGCTCTGTGGAAATCATTTTGTGTGACTCTTGTTGCTTTGAGGGCTGTGAGACCCACGTCTGTCAGGACAGGGAAAGTCAGCCTGGCAGCAGAGGTGGAGTTGGAGCACGTGCTTGACAGCCCAATGAGCTTCCCATTCCCCCAGCCTGTGTAACCAGGGACAATTTTTGTCCTTTTTCCTGACTACAGTGTTCAGGCTAGAATATCTGAAGATAAGGCTGTTTTGGGGCATGCCAGATAGAACAGGAAATTACTCCTGGCTGCAACTAAGCAGGAAAGAGGGTCTCTTGTATCCAACCACGTGGCATATCCTCCCACAGCCACTGTGGTGCTGCCAGTGAGGCTGCTGTGTGCTGAGGGGTTCTAGTCACTGCAAATAAGCTTCACCAATTTTACTTAAAAAGCAGAATTTGGACTGCTTCCCAGATTGTAATTACCTATGTAAAAATACAATGATAATTATGCTACCTAAGAGAGACCTCAGAGCACAAAGCTGACAAGTGATGACAACTAAATTCATTAAGAGTGCAAATGCTCTTCCTCTCCTTTATGAAACAACACTGAGTGATCTCTGAAGAAATCCAGCAGCCAGAGACATAGTCTGTTAATAAGTGGTGAGCCTGGTGAAAGCTGCTGGAGAGGCAGGACAATGAACCGTGGTGCTCAGTAGCTAGCAGAGCAGCAGAAAGCAGAACAGCTAAGATACTAGACTTTCAAAATGCAATGTGTTTCATATATTTGGAGTGAAATCTGTCTTTCAGTTTGTTTAAACTGGGAAATAAATCAGGGCAGGGGCCATTTTTCATCACAGAGGCCGACTGGTATGACATGGTTTGCTCCCAGAGACAGCCCTTTTACCTAGTTAGTTCACTCCAGCAAAAAAATATTTTGAAGGCATCAAAATCCCTAAAAAACAGTATTTCAATAGTAAATGAGTGTCTAACTATTAGAGAGAGCTGAAGGAAATACCAAGGGAGAAACAGGAGCAGTCTGGATTCTAACATCATATTACAAACATCAACGTGTAGGTACTGAGGAGTAGCTACTGATGGTGGTACAAGAACAGAATCCCCCTATTCCCATGTAAATGCAGAGCATGCCTACCCCATGAGCAGTGCAGCCCTGCAGACTTCTCCACAGCCAGAAGCATCTCTATCAGTACTTGAACTCTAGTACTAAATCTGCTCATATGTGTCATCTCCTTGCTCTTCATGGTTCTTGCAGCAGCACCAGTAACTGCTCCCTGGTGACCCCATCAGGGTGTCTGTAACGTGTTGTTAGACTTTAGTCCCAAACCCATCACTCAGTCAAGCTAGAATATCTACTAAGATAGTGTTTCCCTTTTGTACCCTGCTCTTATTAATTAGTCCCCTAATCCCCTGACTAAGCAACAGGAGCTGGCAAAGCAAGGAAATCTGTCCTATTGTACCTTTATTTTCATGACCTGACAGCAAACTTTCAGCAAACTCTTGGGCAAAGCCACAAGATCTGACTTTTAAATCTGTTTGTACATCATAAGGTGAGACCCTGTGAGAAAGAAAGGGCAAATCCTGCAAAGCAAATAGTAAAAGGTAATTTCCAAGGGTTTGTTTTTCACTCAGTACCTCAGTTAATGTATAGGCGAGATATGCAAAGTACAGAAAAACACATCAATGTGCAGACTTGGGCTTTCTCTTCTGCTTACTTGAACTGGATGACTACTCTCACATTTTATTTATTAGTTTGTTACAGTATGTGTTACGGAGCTTGTTATTATGTAGAACTAGGTTTCTGATGCATTCATCTCCATATCACTTCCTTCATAAATAACAATCAAGCTTAATTCAGCTTTTATTTGTTCTTGGCAACCGTGCAATTTTTGAACATGAAATTTGCTTTCCTATTGGCTTATTTGTCATTTCACATGTTGTAACTAGTGGAGCCTTTAGCTAAAGTGAGGAGGGAAAAAATACCCAGACCAATTTGGAGTGAGGAAACTCACAGGCAGTGTTTGAGTAGGGTGGAGCTGAGCTCCTTAGGGTAAATTATAAATGGATGGTATGAAGTCTGAAGAAATAAACAAGTTCCAACACCGAATCTCTGCTGTATCCACTGAGGATTTTAAAAGAGGCAACAGTATGATTCGCTGCAACCAACGCCAAGAGAGCTTGAAATTGTTTCTACTCTTTCTGAAAAGAAAAGCTATGTACAGCCAAGAAGCCTTGAACATAATTCCTGCAATAAGGATCCCAGCATTTTGAAATCCATTCTTGGCTTTAAGAAGAATGAATGTTAGCAATAAAAGTATTTTCTGGAACACTTCCAAACCTGTGTGGTTCCTGCAACAGGGGAAGGATCAAATTTCACCATATGGAGCTTGAACTAGTTCTTCTATTCCTAAAATAAACTCAGATTCAATGTGGAAACATAAATTACTTTTGCTCATTTGACCATTCTTGTTCTGGACATGGAATAGATTCGCATGGGGACTGGAAGTCCAAATGCCTTTTCACAAAGAAATTTCTCATGCTTTCTTTCTGTAGTGATTGGAGAAATAGTCTAAAATCCTGGGTTTGTCCAACTTAAATTCACTACAATGGTCCTGTCAGCTCCTGTCCTCAGACTAGTTTGCACACTGTAGCAGGATGAGGTCTCCTGGAGGAGCTTTGAGCAGACAGAGATCCTCACTGTGGTGCCCTGTCCCAGAGAGCCAGGGGTGACTCGGCCAGTGACAGACCAGGGCTACAGCCTTCAAAACTGAGGAATTCCTCTTTTCTCCCCTTTCATTTTTTGTTAGGCTTTGTCTGGAATCACAGAAGATTGCTCTCTGTTGATGTACAGTCCCAGACAATTAAGATACCCAACCATGTGGGTTGGATGTAACAGCAACCAGCACAGGTAGTCTAAATACCAACGAGTTATTTGTTATTTGGGTTTGGTTTGGTTTTTTTCATGTCTAACATTCTGTTACTTTATTTGAAATAACAGGTAGTAAATAATGTTCCCCTCTAAAATCCATTATTATTCACTTCTAATGTGTGGCACAAAATATCCCGTTTCTTTCAAGTTGCTGGAAAATTGTAAGGTTGTGGAATAAATTGTGGTTAAAGGCTGCTTTATTACTACCTGTTGTGGTTTCTTAGATTATTTTCTCAAAGTGTTACTTTAGCAGGAATAGATTATTGGTGCATTTGTGAAATGAATAAATGCAGTTATGAAGATGTGATACATGTATCAATTTATGTTAACACTATGTATGTAGAGATCTTGTACAAGATATAGGTTGTGTTGCATGGATACCTAAATTTGAGGATAAATTTTCTTCTTCCCCCAAGCAAGAGTTTAGAAGACAAAACCCCTGTTTTGGAGGGGTGGGGCACACACTGCATATCACTTTTTTGCTATATACTTCACAAATCCAATGCGAAAAAAAAAGAGTTTCACCACTCTTGTTCTTTAAAAAAAAAAGAAAAAAAGTGAACTATTTTAACACAGCATTACTGATTGTGAATTTTTAAGTCTTTCCTCAAAGTACTGGTGGGCCAAGATAAGAAAAGCTCCATCTCCTTCTATAGAACCACCTCCTCCACAGGGATGGATTTACATTGAATCACTTTATTCCCAACCTTAAAAAAACGATTGGATCTAGATGCAGGCAATCCCCCTCTGCATGAGTCTTCCTCTGGGCTACAGTCCCAATTAAGGAATGATTCTTGATCTCTCCCCTGGTCTTGTAAACTTCATGTTTTAGGAAAATCCCTTACAGTGTAACAACTATTTCTCCGATTTTTTTTTTTTTAATTCACTTTGGAAAGAAACTTGAAATATTTAGCTCCTAGACAAGTTGAAACAGAGCTTTTTTTTTTAGCTGTGAAATGAATATGTAATTAATTGGTACTAAGGAAACAAAGGGTCAAGGAAAACCTCACCCACTTGCATTTTTTATGAACGTTGCTCATCATGGTGATGTCTGTGTGATTTCTTCTGTAGGAAAAGGACAGCTTATATGAGAAAATCTGCAAAATCAGACACAAAGAAAGTATCTAGTTTTCCTTGAAGGATCAGCCTTCACTAAAAACTTCCCAGCTAAAAGAAGAGAGATGTGTAATTCAGTTTTTGTTCCCCACCTTGAGTCGCCTCTACCAAACGTTCTGTTTCACTGTTGGCTTCTCTGGCTCTTCTGGACCCACAGAAGCAGCAGCAGAAACAGATCCACCTCTGATCTAACAGCGACCCCTCTTTCCATACAGAGCAATCTGGGAGCAGGCATGAGTCATTTCACCACTGAAAAGTCATTGGAGTTGTCAGAGTGTTAAATAAACCAGTCTTTTTGCTAGAGCAGTGAGTCAGTCATAACAATTGTATTCACCATTTTGGATTTGAAATCTATTTTAATGGCAAAATAATATGACAAATGGTGTAATGCATGCAAGGAACAATAAGAATAATACATTTAATTAGAAAACAGTGAAACATCACATCAACAAGACGAAATTGGCTGCAAATAGTAGGAAGGCCATACAAATAGGGAAAAGATGGAAGATTTTGTGTAATCATACACAAAATCAGTTTATACAGAAGACATTACAGTATCTTTCCAACTCACAGTTACCTCTTACTAAAATAAAAAGAAAAAAGTTTAAACTGTCTCTTCTTACAAATCTATATTATCTTGAAATATGTATTTGGATCTCGCTTCTGAAGAGCCAAGAAAAGATCTTATTTTATAACAAGAGGTTTTTTTCAAATTGTGGGCATTAAGCATAGTGGCAAGAAAATGTACAGGGAAGCAAGAAAAGTATGGACTCAAATTAAAGTTTCCTTATGCAAATCCCAAGTTAATATTGATTAACACAGCTACCAAGTGAGTTGATTTGTTTCTGGAATATAAAGCAGGTCATGGCATCCATTCAAACTCAATAAACGAATGGAAGGTTATGTTTAATTTTTTTTAACTTTCTTTTCATGAGCAATCATTTTCAACAGAGGATATGCAAAGCTAAGTAAGCTTCTAAATTCCATTTTTAAAAAATCTCTGAGTAAAGCTGAATCAGCAAAACATCTTCCAAAAAACAATTTAAAAAGTTCTTTTTCCTCCTGACAGACATACTGGCAATTATCCAGATGGTTGATCTTTTTTCTTTCTCCCTTTCTTTCTCTCTTTCTTTCTTTCTCATTTCAGGGAATGAAAGCCACTGAAAGAATCTGGGTTTTTCATAGTCTTCGTATAAGTGCTGAAGAGCCTGAACCGACAGCGACAGATGGCTCTGAAAGTCGCCTCCCAGCTCCCAGAAGTAACAAAGTTTTGCGAAATCCCAGTCGGCATCCTTGGGCTGCTCGTTGGTCACCACCCCACCTCTTCTTCCTGCGTAAGGCTCTCGTACGCGGGATCTCTGCAGATTAGCATCGCTCCTTGCCGCCGGCGGCAGGCAGGCAGGGCGAGCACCGCAGGCGGGTCTCCGCATCCCGTCCCGCGGCCCTTCCCGCCGCACCCACCAGGGGCCACTGCAGCCGCGGGGATGCGGCCGCAGCGCGGGCGCATCGCTCAGGAGCCTGCATCGCTACGGGAAAAGTAGCGCGACATACAGTATTTAGCATAAATTCGTAGAATTTACATTATAATCACCAGTGCAACATTTCCACGGGGAGTTGAGCTTTGCTTCTTCCCACAGAAGTATGCGTCCTTTATCATTATTTGCGATTGACCCAAAGAAATATTTAACTCAAGGCGTCAGATCCCGCCGGCTGATTTGCGTGTTTCAGAGCAAGGCGTGAGCACAGCAGCAGATCTTGCGCCGAGATACCGGCAGCCTCCCTTGGGCCCCCACATGATGCTCATTGTCCCCTGGAAAGTAGTTTCACTTTATTTTTTCCCCCTCCATAGCGAGAATTTAATAAAATGAATTTAAATTAGTTTCTGTTTAACTTTGTTCTGGACGACGGGTCCGAGACGACAGGTGGCTGCTGCGTGGGGAAGCGGCCGAGAGTCGCCGCCCGCGGAGCTCCGTCCACGCGGGGCAGCGGAGCAGCCGCAGCGGGACCTGCTCCGAGCCCGCGCGGCCCC